>JAHWFP010148357.1:47262-70520 GCA_023313725.1 Lithobius niger
CTGTTATCCTCGTAAACCTAACAATCAGGAATTACGAGAGATTTACACTGTTACAAACTTGGCTCGGCTCGACTCGATTTAAAATTATTTTACTCGCACACCCCTATCCGACATCACACACCAGCCCCACAACAGCCAGAATGGCGAGTGACATGACGACAGCGTGTAGAGGGGTAATGCGTTGACATAGCGCGGTGCAGTCCAGCTACTCATTGTGACGGTGTTTTAGAAGAGGTTTAGATGAATGCACAACATGACCCTTATGGGGATCACCAGTGTTTCCGTCGGTCGTCTCCGGTAGAGACAGAGGACATTCAGTTGTTAACCTGTCTGTCTAAACTGTGTGACGTAAAGAACAGGGTACTGAAGGCTCGTAACCTGTCCCCCGTTCCTTTGCCACCCTCTTGCTCCGATCATGCATAGCATCTTTGTACCCAGAGGACGAAGAAGTCAAGCAGTTAAGATTCATCTTCGAAGTACCTTCCTCATCTACTCTTTAGTAGACAAAGAATACCCAGTGTTTCTTTAACTACTAAAAACGTTGACTGCGTTGACTTAAAAGCAGAATTGATCTTCCTTATCTGCTTTCCTTCCAAGCAACTAAGCTGCTTCGCTGACGTGGTAGCAGTGGATGAACTTTCTAAACGCTAGGTGGGGGAGGTAGTCGTCACTTCCTTTGAGTGTGCATGGGGTGGGGGGGGGGTCATGGATTGACAGGTAGGCCATTACAGGGTAGCAGCTCCACAACAATATCGACTTTGTCGTCCTCAAGAAAAAACATTTGGAAGCGAGAGATCGGCGATCGTTAAATCATTATTGAGCGAAACGCACCACGAGGGAATAATGGGAGCGTTATTGCTTAACTCTTCCTAGTGCGCCCCTTCTTCCTCCTTGTTGGAGTGGTCACCATTGTCTGCCGGATGTCAACACTTGGCCGCAAGTGGTTCTAACGCCGATACTGGCAACGTCGTGGCGAGTTTTCCAACTGCATTCCCAACGGTTCATTCCAATCTATTCTCCAACGCTGCCAAATTGGCAGAATGAACCGAATCAAGGTTTTCATATGCAGCAGAGACACTGTTTGATATCAATTCTAATATCGCACGGCTAAGAACGTTACGATTATCGTGAGAACGAGCATTTCCATTGATTATTTCCCATGTTAAGAATGGTGTCCAAGATTTGAAGCGAAACATGTACCGTAGAATTTTAATTAATGTTCAAATTAGCACATACCTCCGATGGGATTTATTAAGTAGAAAATCCGATTCACTTAGCCCGATCTTTACGAAGGCAACCATCTAACTGACTAACCCGGGAACTGCAGGATAAATCCACCAAGGCTGATGCTTTGGTCTATAAAATTTCCTCTTCGGAATTGGATTTACAACTATTGCAGAAATCGCGGCTCCTATATTTACAGCAGACTGAATGACGATCTCCCAGCATGATAACATCCCAATACGACATACACACGTTAAAACCTGGAATAGTTGAACTTGAAAGTGAGGATCAATCGCAAATGAAAGTGAGGATCAATCGGCTGCAGTATTGATTGCAAAAAAAGTATTGCCTGCAGTATTGCCTGGCACATTATTTTGAAATGGAAGGTACTTTACGAGAAAAATAAACATTACTTTTCTTTAGGTGGGGGAAGAGGCAATTCCGAACTTTCCACAAAGCATTACAATTACAGCTCTTGGCATAATTTTAAATTTGTCTAGGAAAAGACAAATGTCTAGCGCATCTAGACAAATGACAAAACTTACAAACGTCCAGAAAAGACAAATTAGTCATGATTTGAACAAACAACGACAGACCTGAAGCAGTAGAGTGCCCAGAACGCAGGAAGCCTGATGAACATAATCAGTGTTTGAACACATAACAACTAGTGTTTAAATGACTATTGAAAATATGCAGCAACGTAAATTGGTTGTGAATCAATTAAAATTCTAGTATTTGCATAAATCAAGCGTTGTATACTTCAATGTAAACGACCCTTTAGCTGTGAAGACAAATGAATACTTTGAGATCCACGTAGCTGCTCGCATTAAAGCTACTAATGCTACATCAGTAATTTGCTGATGTCAAATGATCTGAATTCTTCGCTTTAACATGACCATGACCATCAGATTATCAAGCCATTTATTCTTTGAAAGGCAATGGTTTTTCAATTAAATGTTGTTTAGATAGTGTTGCTTAGTTTTTTTTTATGGTTTAATTTGAAACACACGGAAAAACTTTCGTTGTTAGAATTAGATAGGGAAGAAATAGAAAATGACTGAGTATATGCAACAACTGGTGTTTTGTTTTGAAATAACTTTATTATTGGTAGTGTTTATTTGTACCAACTTTGAAATAAATAACAATAATAATACACTAAAACCAGTTAAGTTGGCGGCTTACCTTGTATAGTGCACGAGCAATTGCTATCCTCTGCTTTTGGCCTCCTGAAATTAAAAACATTGCAGGAAAGAATAAATAAATTACGGCTAAACTTGACTCACGCTGCGCACGGAAGCAATAATGTTGATCCGCAAGAACCTTTTCGAGGGGGCTTATTTTCCCATTTACATGGTAAGCTTGGCAACATGCTTGGAGTAAATGTAAGAGATGCGCACAAGCCTAGCTAATAATCCTTTAGGAAAAAGGCTACTTGATGAATATTAGATCATAATTGGAAATTAATGTAGAAGTAATGCATAAAAATTAAAAAGACACAAAAATAAAACTTCACTATTTTTTAATTTATAACAGAAAAATTGTGCTAGCCCCGCCCACTTAAAACTGGCCTGAGGCGAAATGCCACGGTGTGATGTCACAACTTAGTAACACAAGAAAGCAGTTTGCTAACACTGGCACAACTGTAAATTTAGTTTTGTTTCGCTTAAAATGATTATGTTCGACCTAAAAAATCTTATTCAAGAACTAAATAAAAGGTTAATGTATCGTACTAGCTTCAGCCATACCTAGAAGCCATACCTAGAAGCAGGGCAGTGCGGATACCACTGTATCTTGATCCGATACCAATATAGATACCACATATACAAAAAAAAACTTTCTTGTAAAAAATGAAAGCTAAGCAAACTGTGGCTTCACCAGATTGATTTAGAATTGAGAGAACAATACTTATGACAAATGTTTAGTTCTGAGTAAATTTCTTCCTCGCAGTGTATATTTTATTCATTTACTTAATCAGGACAGATGTATACCCACAGTTACTTAAAGGGAAGTGTGGGTGCACGTCTCTGGACTACCTGAAGAAAACAATCAGTATTGATTGCCAAAAATGTACACATTTTAAGTGAATACATTTGGTGCTGCTGTTAGTGAACTGCGAGTATTGTCGTGAATGTTAATCAAAGTAATGAAGGCATGCTGAAAGACTGAGAAGCACAGATACAGAAAGTTTTCAGCAATGTGCTTACTGGGACGGTAAGCCTAAAACGTGGTCAGCAGGACAGCAATAAGTTTACAAGTTTCCTTCTTCTCTTTTAGTTTTTCCTGAAGCGTGTTCCCTCTGATGAAAGAACACAACAGTAAAATGGATTTAAAACTTTTTTAAACGCACACTTTCAAAACTGGAGACACTCACGTATCTGCGAATGTTCGATAACTGAACAGTTATTTTCATCAGGCACAATAAGGGTGGTTTTTATGGACCTAGCTACATCTTTTTTTTTACATCGTCTGCTTTCAAGTTCGAATACGCATGCGAGCGTGGCCTCCAATATCTACTGGTCCGATCTCCCACATTGTCGTCGATCTTCCACTCCTTCAACAACAAAGCGTCGAGTTCACGGTTCACTAGGTTCACTACATGCTGAAGGAGTGAAAATTCGACGACAATGTGGAAGATCGGCCCAGTAAATACTGGACGCCATGCTCGCGTGCGTCTTCGAACTTGAAAGCAGATGATTTAAACAAAAAAGATGTAGCCAGAGTTCACAAAAACAACCCTTATTGTGCCTGATGAAAATAACTGCTCAGTTATCGAAAATTTGCAGATACGCGAGTGTCTCCAGTTTTGAAAGCGTGCTTTTTAAAAAAGTTTAAAATCCATTTTACGATGAGTGAATTTCATAGTATTGGCAGTAACTTTTTTTTTTTTTTTTTTTTTTTTTTGGACAAACACAACAGTGTTGGCAGCAACTGCGCACACATGCTACTGTACATTGTTTGGAACTAAATCCCAAAATGCAACAGGTTCCCGTTCATGAAGTGTCAACGTGCTTTAACTAAGAGAAAGTTTACCGTAACTCCACGCAGAGGTGTTCGTCCAAAATAAAAGAAAAAAAGTTGGCAGTACAGGTGAATTTTTCTTTTGCTGTGATGGCAGCCCAATCAATACAAACATGTGAGGCTTGATATTTAATGAGGGATTAACCCCTCCCCCCCCCCCCCCCAATTATTATTTCCCTTACCTTCCCACTCAACAACCACCACCACTACCTTGGGACTTCTTCCTCATCTACCAAAAGTAGATGGGATAACAACAATTTTCTGCACATTCAGCATACATGACAAGATCATATACTACATTAGCTGGATAAAGAAGACAATACGATTTAATCTCTATTTCACAAGAACCTTGCCTGTTGACCAAATACCACTTTTCAAATTCAGGATTGAAAAGTACCGTATTCTAAAAGTAGTCAAAATTAATTGTGCTGAACAGCTAAAAAATGTGCGTCTACCATACCTGACAGTAAAACACCTCTTTCCCCAACCAAACTGTCAAATTTTTGGGGCAAATTCTGAATAAAGTTGTATGCATTGGCTTCTTTGGCTGCATTGATCATCTCTTCCTCGCAAAAAGTTTTCAGTTCTTTAGAGCCGTAAAGTATGTTAGATCGCACCGAGCCAGAGAATAAAATGGGTTCCTAAAAAAAATGAATCAAAAGTTGTACTAAACGTCAAACGATTGGCAAAAATCTGTGTACAGAATGTAAATATTCAAAGCATGATACTCTTTCACAGCTAATCAATAATGAGAATGGTTCTTGTAACGCAAAATTACCATTATTTTAACAATTAATGTATGGTATGCAAATGATAAAACTATTTTAGTAAGCAATGTTCACCATGTCCATGGACCATACACGAAAAAGAAAAGTGTTTAATGTGCAGGCTATAAACCGAACGAATTAAAAAAAATGTTGATCACCCACTTGATTTTGTAGATGAAAAATTACAGAAAATCAATTTTTTATGCGTTACAACAGGAACATTAAGTCTTTTAACAAAATATATGTAACTCACCTGACTCACAAGGCCAATATTGCATCTCAACCATTCCACATCCAAAGTTGAAATGTCCACCCCATCCAATAAAATACAGCCTAAAAAAGGTGATGAAAACAATGCCATGAAGTATAGAGATTTGCAGCAAAAAACACTACTACTATTCCTTTTCCTGCCCAAACTATGAAACTACAATATGAAGTAAACTACCCTAGGGCAAGCATAGAATAAGTCATAAGAGTTTTTCTTTAAATGCATCTTGCATGTCATCCAGTAGTCCACTACAATTCCATGCTGCTGCTGCAGAGCACGTCCAATCTATTAGCACGTTCCCTGGCTTGAATTACTGTTAAATCTTCTCTGATTTGTTGTGGTAACTGGTCCCTAGCATGCGGACTTTGTTAATGAATTACTGTAGCTGAATGCTTCCATGGCATCAACCGTATCTCTGCACCGTTTGGTGTTGTTTGCTTCATCACGGGATCACCGATCCAATTCCATCCAAAGTCACCTGTGTCACCCCCAATGCATCATATTCTGACATGTACGTTAAGCGTGACATCATGCTGATTTGAGTTTTCATCCCCCATGACTGTTTCCTAATTTTCCCTTTAATGGTTAACTAATAACTAGCTCTTGTAAATGTTCACCACCCTGTGAGCCACAGTAATAAATTTTAATTTAGTTTATTCTCACTGCAGTTACTCACTAAAATGGCTGCCAGTTCAATTGTTTGCAGCACGAAAATTCTCCACCAACACAACTGCCTTCAAGTCACAGAATCCAAAAAACAAATTTTTAATTTTTATCCCACAAGTGTCCTGTCCCTTTAAATTTCCAGGAGCATTCATATAGCAATATGTACTAAACAACAACAAACTTTTTTTTTCACTTCTGACATCCACTTCTACGTCCAATATACGTATTGCACAACTTAAATGAATTTGTATTATTTCACACCACTGTTCAAACAATCGTATTTATTAACATCCATGTTATTTGCACACATGTAGTTTGTTTTGTCGAAATCACCTGGAGCCCAACAGCACGTGTCTAGAAATTATCAATGACCGTAGTGATTACAACACTTAGAAAGACACCATTCACTTGACAGCTGCACCACATAACCCAGCTAGGCTTCTTGATGACTGCCTGCGCGAAAGAAAATAGTCCCCAAGCTTAGGCATGTACACCTAAACTAAATCCACTAATCCCTAATTAAAATGCTTTCTGCCGTCAAATGCAATCGTTTCTGAGCAAATTCAGTGTGTATAATTCAAATTTACTAAAGTTTTCACTCCTCGGAATTCCCGATGACTGCGATATGACGATGACCTTCTTTATTTCCCACTGCAAGATTCTGAGAGATTCCAATAGAGGCTAGCATGACGCGCGAGCGAAGCTGAGTGAGACGAAAGTAGAAATGGCTATGCTTGCGAAACGCTGGCATCATTCATTGAGCTCAGGCGCATTTATGAAAGTTAATAAGCTTTCCCTGCCCAATTCCTGCTTGCGAATGTAATTTTTGCAATGTCCCTAACGTACATTTCTGTAAAAGATGCACTGGCAGTTCATTACGCTATAGTTCGTTCAGTTATTCAAACAGTGAACGGTTTATTACGTCAGAACTATTCTGATGTTTCGCCTGCTCTAACTATGGCAAATGCACTAGTTTTTCGCAACACCCATACCCACGATGCTTGCATGTCTTGAGGTTTTCAGTCGGTTTAGAGGCTACACAATCGTTGATTCTCACAGCTTGCACGTAGTAATGCATTGTCGTAGTAACTCGTCAGCGGCAAACATGGGTTCCAGGAATCCATCATTCGATGCAACTTTCGTAGCAGATTCGAGTCCATTTGTTTAGGAAGCCAATTTGCAGGTATTTCGTGATCACTACTTCCAAGATAACTCAGCCGGAGCAAGAATTACTGTTACTGAACATAGTTTATTCCTGCACGGGAAAAGGGGGCGAGATCACGTGACAAGCATGCCTTAAGGGAGAAGACTTGCAGAGAAATGGGGAACGGGGATTGCAATGCGACACATTTTTCAGCAATTTTCTAAATTTTTAAACTTCAAATCAAAGTTGACTTAAATTTTGCGACAAGATCAACAATAGATATTTCTTGTTTTAGTAAAGGTTTACAGACATCACATACCCATGTGAAATCTGTTCTTACGTAAAAGGATGAGTCATCAGAAATTTTACGGTAGATGACTTAGATAAATTAGAAATAAAATTAGAATTTAGATATCAGAATGAAAATAGACAAATTTAAAAATACACTGGCCTATCAAACATAGCAGACTTTTCAGAAGACTGCATGTGCCCATTTTGTTATTTTAATGGCTCCGACTTGTAGTTGAGAGACCGCGCAATGATAAGTACTTGTGGCAACTTGAAGCAATGATTAAATACTCACCAGCTTGCGGATCATAAAAACGGAGTAAAAGTGCTCCAACTGTGGATTTCCCTGTCCCGCTGTTTCCCACAATGGCAGTCATCGTTCCTTCAGGAACCGTCATGTTCAAGCTTCGTAATACGCTATTATTAGGACGCGATGGATACGCAAATACCACCTCCTTGAACTCAATACGTCCTTTTGGGTGTATTGTTGGTCGGTCACCTCCTGCATTAACAAAAGAACAACCAAAATCATGATAATGTCCCAAAAAAGTTGCAATTTTTCTTTTTCCTACTACATTTTAACTAGGGAGCACTGTTCCTACACCATCCTCGAAGCATCAGATTAACGGAATGTCTAACTCCAAATTACCAAGTTATCAAATTTTCAACATATACCACTTTTTAACAATCCGATCTGTGTAGCAGGTTAATATTTATTATTTAATATCGAATTACTACTTATTAATTTGGGATATTGATTATTATTGTTCTAAAAATTTATTTTACATTTTGGAACTTTAGCTAAGATTTCGGCTTTGTAATTTGAGCTTTCACAACGAGACGGGTAAAGCAGGGGTTCACATGCTATGCACTCCCGTTGTTGGGGAGGGAGATGGGGGACAGATCATAAACGGGTCCAACTGGATTGCACTCCCAGATGAAATTGTTGGTTTATTCTTTACTGTATTTTATCATTGCAGTTTGACACCGGCTTCTAAGAAAGATTGATTCCAGCAAAAGGTCCAACAGGAAAAAAAAAAAACTCGCGCATTTCGACGGAAACAAATCCCGGACCGGCCCCCAAGGTTATCTAATAGCACGTTATACCTGACACCAACACCGGCACTTCTTAAGTATTGGGAGTCCGATACCAGTACCATAAATTCACAATTACTGTAAATAAACTTAAACAGATTAAAATACTAGTTTTACAGTATTTCAAATCTACAGACCTTTTTTGTGATACATTACTTTCGAAGTGATAACAATTTTTTTCATGTTTTATTTTTTTTTTTTTTTTACTTAAACGTGCGCAAATTGACTACTTGAGACTGCAGTAAGGAAAGTTGTACAGGAAGATCAACCTTCAGTGTTCAAAATTTTAACCGACGTAACCTCATGCTGTAACCGACGCAGACATCGAACAGTAGTTCTATCATTGTTGCGTTTCAAATTATGCAAAGTAGTCTGAAATTTACTAAAATATGCTTTAATTTTATTCACGGCTGTCAGTGTATTATTATTATGAAGCAAGGCTGCGCTGAGAGGTTTTTTTTTTTTTAATAGTGAGCCAACACCAAGCCGATTAATTTCAAAATGATTTGGATGAAGCTAACATGAGCTAAGCTGGCCAAGCATTTAGTTTTAGATACAGTTATAATAATTTCAAGAATATTCTAATGAATAAATATTTTTAGGTCAGCACATCATTTCGAAAATTCGGGAACTGCAAGAAGTTTAATAAAAAGGACAAGCGGATAAATTCTATTTCAATTGCATAAACGAAAATTTACATTACCTACATATTTAGCATTCTTATTGTTGAAAGCTTTCCCCCTCTAGAGATAAAATTAAGCCAATTACGTACCAGCCAGCTCGCTAACCCCGAAGTGCTCAAGCGTAGTTCCCTCCAATATAGGAGTTTGCTTAAGGAGTGCAAACATCTTTTATTCCTCTCAATGTCGCCAAGGTGGTGACTCCAGAGGGGTGGTGGGTGGGTACAAGTAACGTATATTTTCGTTTATGCAATAAAAACAGAATTTAGTTACTAGCCGGCAATTCTCTTTCTATTGCTACAAAAATTCACATTACCTGCAAATTTAGCATTTACAGAAGACCTCATCACAATGAAGGCGGGCACCACCTGACAGGGTCACTAGGGGTTAGGAGCTGGCACCCCCAAAAGTCACAGACTTTAGCACCTTAATAATAAAATTAAAACAGTGGTTCAGGATCTCTTTCCAGAATTAGAGGCCCTGAAAAGGGCTGTTGTTGAGTCTTCGTCTCTAGTGCAGTGGGGGCTGGACAACACTTCTGGTGGTGATGATGGGTCCCAGCTTGTGAAGTCCATCTGCGTGGGTGGTCATGTCCCTGAAGTAGTGTGATTTGAACATTGATGCATTTCTCCATGATGCGGCTTGAAGTGTCTCTGGAACTGGGACACTGTTGTGGAAGGCCCAAGAGGTGGAGACAGCTCTTAGCTCACGTAGTGTGGCACGAATGTTGTGGTCATGGCAACTGATTTCAGATGCTTCATAAGCATTTATAATCACTGCTTTAATCCATTTGGAAATCATTGCAGAAGAAGTTTCACTTAAGTTCGATTTGAATGGTAGAAACAGTTGATGTCTTTCTTTCCTGGATTTCATTGCTGTTGGTTCGCTCTAAATAGAACCTCAAGGCACGGACGGGACAAAGGAGTCTCTCTTGCTCGTCTCCTGTGATTGGGTAAGAGTAGCAATGACAATAGGCTTTGTAGGTTCATTCGGCTTTTGAGTCTTAACTCTGAATGAAGCTCGTGGTGTGAGTAAGATGGCTTTATAATTGTCCAAAAAGAATACGTAAGGTGGATCCATTGAGAGAGCTTGAACATCGCTGCATCGTAGGCTTGAAGCCAGAGTTAATAACGAAAGCGAATAGGATAACACTTTTCCTGGTTAGAAAGTGAAGGCTGCAAGTTGACAAGGGTTCGTAAGTTTCCTTCATTAACAAATCGAAAACTAAAGAGAGATCCCGTCTGGGAGAATTCTCCTGGTTGTAAGTCTTTCAATTTTAATAGATTTGATAAGGTTTGAGATGCGATAATCTTCTAAAAGTTCTTCCCTGCCTATGGCCTTGAAAACGGAGTTCAGGGCTGAACAGTGTACTAAAATGGTGTAACCTTATCAGGTTAGGCAAAGAGGAAGCGATTGGACTGACTTCTCGTCCGTGACATAAATGAAACCATTTCTTCCAGTGGCTGTCGTAAATTCTGTTAGTTGAGTTTCTGATTGCTTTACTTGCAATGCAGATTGCGTGTTCTTCAAGAATTCCTGTTCCTTGAGAAGTTCGATGAAGGTAGCCACCCGTGTAGTTTCAAGGCGCTGGTGTTTAGGTGGAATAGACTCGCTTTTTCCTTTGTGATAGAAGATCGTGACATTCCGGCAGACTTCTTGGAAAGTCCACTAGAAGCAATTGAGGGAACAATGGTGACGCCAGCCAATTTGGAGCTATGAAATGTACAGTCCTGATGTTTGTTCGATTTTCTGTAGGATCTGTGACAGAAGTGTGAACGATGGAAACAAGTTAACTGAAAACGTTTGTCCTAGTTGTTGACAATGACAAGGCATCCATTACCCAAGCTTGATCGCCTAGAACTGGGATGAAGAAGTGGGGAAGTCTGACATTATGCCTCGTGGCAAATAGGTCGACCATAGGAATCCCCCAAATGGCGAACAGATGTTTGCAGGTGGATATTTTGAGGGTCCATTCTCTTGTCGGTGGCTTCTGGTGTCTGAAAAGGGCACCTGCAATAACATTACGATTTCCTGGGATACGAAGAGAGAGGAGTCGTTCCCAACCGGATGTGAAGGTTCTTGGACTATGTTCCGCCTCCTTTCCGAAGGTAGGCTACCACGCTGTGGTGTTGTGTACTTGAACTTGCACCATCTTGTTTTACACGATGTTTTGAAAATGCTAGAGGGCTTTGAATACTGCCTGAATTCCAGAACATTGATGTGGTCCAATTCGTCTCCTGTCCATAACCCTGAAGCCTTGTGGTGTCTGATGTGGGTTCCCCAGCCATCTATTGATGTATCCATAACAGGATTAGGTCTGTCTGGGTGAGGTTCGTGGCATGGAACGGTCCGAGTTAAGACATGGACGCGCGACCACCATAAGAGCGTCTTGGTTGTAAGTGATCGTCGAGGGGGTGAGTGGTATTGCCTAAAAGGTGGCTTGTTCCCCAAGTGTCTATGCGGCACTGATGGAATGTCATCCATTTCCCAAGTCATCCATTTGCCAACAAATGGATTCACCTTCAGATTAGATGAAAGAAAGTGTGCGACGAATCACTTTAAAATTGGGCTAACATTATGTTGGAGTTAAGTACGCTTGAATTAAATAAGTTGGAATTAAGTGTGTTTGAACATACAGCGTACTTAATTCCAACATACCCTTCAGATTAGGATGTTTAATTCTGCAAGGCTGTATCTGATTATGTTCAAGTCAGGATTGTTGAAGGCTGTTTGAACTGATTGAATTAAAAAGCACTAAAGCATATAAAGAGCACAACAAAACAAATTCACTTGACGTCGCCACCTCAAGACACATTATCAAGAATACATGATAAAACTTAACAAGCATATTTACTAAGAGTAAGAGTCATTAAAAGGCGTCATTTCAGAAACCCGTGTTCACCAGAACAGAACAGGCTAGGGCAAACGAGAAATCTAACAGAACTGAAATAGCAAAGTAAAAATAAAAAAAATTAAAAAAACTACCAAGTAACCAAGAAGAGATGTCGACCAGTGCTGCTTGCAGGCACGGAACGAATTCGTGTCTGCGTGGATGCTTCTGCCTTTTTTTTATACCTTTGTAACAAGCTGCCCCAGGTGTCAAAATTTGCAAATGTTGAACTTTTTTAGCAGTTCGATAATTATATTACTGAAAATTTGTTGGTGTTTGGAAGAATACGATTGTGCACTGGTGGAGAGTTTACAGAAATGCAAATGGTTCTAAGTTGCGTCTAGTTCTATAGTGTGGAATTTGAAAAAGAATGCCTGTGCCCGAGATATTGGGTTCATGTCCCATGCTTTAAAAGTGCTGTACTAACAAATTATTGTTATCCTTGAGTTTGATCTATGGGATCGGAGTGCTGTAGAAGTTTTTACTCACTTTGTACGATGTATGTAGCTGTACATGTTGGATTGGCACATGGAGTTTGGTAAATTAAATGGTGTTTTGTTTGGCGCGAGTGGGAAGTTTGAATTCGTTTTGAATGGGTCTCTATAGGTTGCTATTCAATTGCGACAAAGCAATGGCGGAAAACAATAAGCATTCAGAAAGGTGAGGATGCTGTTACGTAGTGGTGGGGGGACAAAGGGCAATACTGTCATCAAAAACTCTTTTGTAGTAAATGAGTGAAGGAAATTGTTGAATTAAGTTAATATCCACAACATTCATGAGAATGGTGCAGAGGTAGGTTGTTATTGGGCAAAGGTTATAGGGTAGGTTGTTATTTGGCCCTATGGAACAGACTCCCTGCTGATGTTGTACAGGCACCTTCAGTCCTATGCTTCAAAAGATGCCTAGACGCCTACTTGCCTAGTGTCTTAGACCCGTACCACTACAAGAACTGGTAAACTCCTTCCCAACGCCAAAAGCTATTGAGCTTCCTGTTGGTGTAGATTCAAGTTCAAGTAGAAAAGCGCGACGGATATTACTGAATTAGACATGAGAATTACATGAGAATGGAGCACAGGTAGGTCGTTATTGGGCGACATTCTCATGTCTAATTCAGTAATATCCTTCGCGCTTTTTCTACTTGAACTTGAATCTACACCAACAGGAAGCTCAATAGCTTTTGGCGTTGGGAAGGAGTTTACCAGTTCTTGTAGTGGTACGGGTCTAAGACACCAGGCAAGTAGGTGTCTACTGTCTAGGCATATTTTGAAATATAGAACAGAAGGTGCCTGTACAACATCAGCAGGGAGTCTGTTCCATAGGGAACAAACCCAGAATGGTAGGGAGAGTTGGCGCACCCGCGAGTTACATCGCCGTTGGAAAAGCTTTTTCCCGTTGTTCCTGGTGGGTTGGCCCTCACTGAGTGCGAACCAGGTTGCTGCGATGTTGCTTGAATCACGTAAGCACTTATAGGTAAAGATTAAGTCCCCTCTTGTTCTCCTGTAAAGCAGAGTTGGTAGTCGTAATACCTTCAGGCGCTCTGTGTACGGTCTCGTGGAGTCCGTTGACGACTTTGGTAGCACGTCGTTGTTGATGACATATTGCCCTTTGCCCCCCACCACTACAACAGCATCCTCACCTTTTTGAATGCATTTTGTTTTCCGCCATTGCTTTGTCGCTATTCAATAGCAACCTAGAATAGGAACACTGGAGGATGGTACGTGTTCTGAAGTATGCGATCACGACAAAAGACCTTGGAATACGTGTAAACCTGCATCTCAAGCACCCGTTTTGAAATTCTTTAAGAATAGTTCATAGACATCAACGTCAACAACAGAAGATCATGAAGCGATTACGTAGGATTTCTGTTAGGAATGCCATTCACATAGAGCACAGCAACAACGTTGCAATGCGCTATTCACCATGGAAACCGAGTCTGTAGTCCTATCCTCAACCATAGTGGAAATGATGTGGTTGACAGCCATCTGCCGAGAAATAACATGGATGTAAGTGCAAGAACCAGTGGAATTGTAGTGTGACAATGAAGCAACCGTTGCTTTTGCCAAAGACCACCAGGAGCACAAGC
Source organism: Lithobius niger (assembly GCA_023313725.1). Classification (NCBI taxonomy): domain Eukaryota; kingdom Metazoa; phylum Arthropoda; class Chilopoda; order Lithobiomorpha; family Lithobiidae; genus Lithobius; species Lithobius niger. Next base: position 61,386 of record JAHWFP010148357.1, read on the forward strand.
AGACCAAACACATAGACCTCAGTTGCCATGTTGCCACTGTTAACTCCATCAAAACATCCAAATATCCACTCGTAACGCCTTCAAGCTGCTTCATATCCTCCATAGGCATCTTGATAACCTAAATAAATTCCCGGATCGCCAAGCTAACTTCGCTGCTGGACAAAAAACCAACTTGCTCGTGGTGCGGCAAAAGAAACTGTGAAGAGAAAGCACGAGGAAGATCGCAAAGTGGAGGATTTGCATATAAGTATAATTAGATGCAAATTAGATAATAATAATAATAGTAGTAATAATAATAATAATAATATTATACATATATATTTATACATATATATATATATACGCCAGACAGTTACTGCAATGAGATCTGTGAAAACGTTGATGATCTTGAATCCTTTTTGAATAGTGTTCCAACAAACAGCTTGTAATGCATCCATACAAATATACGTAGCTGCAGACGTCATTGGGATTGTTGGCTTGCTGAATTTTACAAGGGCAAATATTAACTGGGACATAATAGCTCTTATTGAAGTAAATATTTCTGAAGATGAATGTCATCTATACAAAATCGATGGCTACATACAATTTGCTTACTGCAGAGAAAATATTAGAAGAGGGGGAATTCTATTCTTTATTAATGACAGTACAATCCGTATTGCAATCGGTAAAAAGTTAAAAATTGATGTTAACGAAGGTATATCAAGTGTAATTGAGTTTAACAACAATGTTTTTGAGATTTTAAATATTTATAAAAGGCTGTCAGCTAGTAGACAACTCTTCAAAACAAAACTAAAAGAATATATTAAAAATATCAAAAAAAGATAGTAATCTCCTCTTTCTGGGACACTTTAAGTTCAATATTCTACACAGGCAGCAAGATCCTAGTGAAAAATACAATATTGAGAGGTTCGAGAACTGTATGGCTGCACTTGGTTTAACTGGGCATATCAACTCACCTACAAGGGAAGGGATCAAGAAAAAAAAGTGGTTAAATCATCTATTGATCTAATTTATAGTAAAATTGACAAATTTTTTTATAATTCCTCGTTATAAAAATCAAAATTGCTGATCACTACTTCACGGCTATTCTAATTTAGAATGAGCATAACTCTACAAATAAACACGAATCTGAAAAAGTTTACTACCAAAAGATAAATCACAATGGCATCATTTTACATTTAAAAAACTATAACTGGAAATACCTACAAACAATGACTAATCCAAATGATTAACATACTTCAAATTCTCCCTGTTACAACAGCGACACATGCGGAGCTTGACAGCAGCAACCTGGAAAGTTGATACATCGATGAAGAGGAGAGTTTGGGGGGGGGGGGAGAAAATTGGAATCATCGCGTTCGGTGTGCAAGTCGGTGTGGAAGTAGGACAGTTGGTGCGTGTGCGTCTCATTGCCCAAGCCTGAGGAAGAATGCCAGTATAGGCATTCGAAAATTTGCTAGTTTGGAGTAACTGGAACACTTTTGGTACTGCGTTAAAAAGAAGTAAGTGATGATTAACATACTTCTACAAGATTAATTCAATCATGAAAACATACATTAAAAACAAAAAAATTTAAAATGCATATAGGAACGATTGAATGAACCAGGATTTAATAAAACTTATTAATAAAAAAAATAAACTTGGAATAAAATATCCAAAGCAAAATTACCGGATAAAAAAGATTTGAAAGAATATAAAAACCTTAAAAAAAATGTTCCTATACAAATCCAATTAACTAAAAACAATTACTATAAAACCTATTTTGAACAGAAGAAAGTGGATAGTGCCAAACTATGGGATAAAATAAATGCAGTTTGTAGCAGAAAAAAACTAAAAAAGGAAATTTAGATGACCAAATCAAAAAAAAAATTCCACGGAGTAAATGATGATAATTTTTATTCATAAAGAGAACGAATGGGTCCATAGATGGACTTTGAAGCCACTGACACCTGGCACAACAGTAAAATTACATAAATAAAAAAAGAAACATACACTGTGCTTAAGTAAATAAAATGCAGCATTTACAGTAAAAATAAAATAAAGCTAGGAAAAACTGACGGGTCAAAAGAAATCCCAGTCGTAGAGTTATACTTGCCATAAAATGAAACATTTATCGTAAAAAGAAACAAGAACGTGCCATAACCAGGTGTAACAAAACTGTCCCATTGTAAAAAAAAAAAAAGAAAAAAAAAGATGCATATAGCCTAAAGTAAAACAGAAAGTATGTACAATTAAAAAGTTAAAATACAGTTAAAATCAATAACGTTTCAAAAACCTGAATAGGTCAACCAATTTTAAATTCTACTTGAAAACAGAACAGGCATTAACCAAATGAGATGGGCGAGTTTCATACTGCAACTATTCGCTGTCCGAAGAAAAACTTCCGACAGTCCAATTTAGCCTTTCCAACAATTAACTTAAAATTATGACCTCTCGTTACACTGCAGTTAAGAAGATGGAACATCTCAGAGTAATTAAGGTCCCTGGTGCAGTGCAGAATTTGGTACGTTATGACCAGATCGGCCCTCATGCGTCTTAATTCTAATGTATCTAAACCAATTTTTGCTAGTCTTTCTTCGTAAGTTATATTTTGCATTCCAACCAAGCTTTTTGCAAAGCATCTCTGTACTTTCTCTATTAAATCGATGTCACCCAATAAGTGGGGGGACCAAACAGGACTCGTATATTCCAAAATTGGGCGAACATAAGTCTTATAAGCAGTGATCAAAACTGACATATTTTTAAAAGAAAACAGCATTTGATAACTGTTTTACAATAAGCTGACCGAGAAATACAATTGCAATGTGTACTGAATTTAAGATCTAATGTGAACCACACTCCTAAGTCTTTTTGTTTTGTTTGTCTTTTATTTGGGTAACCTAGGGTAAGGGTATGCCACTTGGAATGTATAACAAATGTTTGTTTGATCTACCATTATGGAACGAGCTACATTTAGTTGCAGAAATCGGTAACTGCCAATCTTCAGACCAGGTAAAAAGCGAGGATAGTGCTGCAGAAAGTCTGATGTAGTCTAAAGAAATCAGTGGAGGGACCAAATAATTTAACGTCATCAGCAAACTTTTTAAGGATGGTGGAACTGTCACTACACGTTAAATCATTTAAGTATAACACAAACAGTAGGGGTCCTAAAACAGACCCTTGTGGGACACCACTAGCAACTTGCAGTTTGCCCCACCGTGTGGTGCCCACAGTGCACCTTCTGTGTACGCCCAGTTAAAAACTCTTCAATCCAAGAAACAAGCCAGTTAGCAAAGCCATATGTCCTTAGTTTTGCAATTAGTTTAGTATGTGTAACTGACTCGAAAGCTTTGGCAAAATCTACAAGGAGGACGTCTATTGGGATGCCGTTGTCAGTGTTCTTTGTCCAATCCTCAAGAACTTCAAGTAACTGCAAAACAGCCGATCTACTTGGAAGAAAACCAAACTGATCCTTAAGCATTATGTCATTATCGTTAATGAATATCAACATGTTCTGCGTAATAATTCTTTCCATAATTTTACAGGGAATGGCTATAAGGACAATTGAGCGATAGTTTGAAGGGTTTGAGGCATCACCCTTTTTAAAAATAGGTGTTAGTCTGACGGTCTTCTAACATGGTGGATCTCACAATCGACAAATGACCTAGAAAAGATACATGCCAAGGGACCACAGATTTCGTTGGCAATTTCCTTGTAGAATTTTGCCTAGTATCCCTCAGGCCAAATAGCCTGACTTGGCTTAAAGGAGTTTAAAATACATAGTACATTAGAGGGTGAAAAGTTTATCTCCGGGCTTGGTAATTGGTATACCCATCCGAAAGTGGCGGTACGACGCCGTTGTCAGTCAATACAATTGTTAGTAAAAAAAAAAAAACATTAAACTTATTTGCTTTAGTGAAATCAGACAAAAATTGATCTCCCACCTTACGAGGGGGTATTGATTGCTTGCTTCCAAGCTTAGTTTTCATATATTTATAAATTTTTATAAATTTATACAGGGTTACCCTGTTTGATAACTTCACACTCAGCTGCTTCAACTAAGGCATTTACTTTACTAGTGTATGCTTTGCTACTTGCAATATGGCTGAGTCAATTATCCTCAGTGGGGTACTTGCGTATAATGCACCAGTTTTAATTTCTTACGACATAATTTTCTTAAGACACTAGGCACCTTAAAAAAGGTGGAGTAACATGAGGAAGTCTGATTTAAAGTTATGCCCTCGTTAATCTTTGAAAGGAACAAGTCCCAAATAATGCGTCACATTATTAATAATGTGTCACAGTCAAGGGAGGTATCCCATTTGTAACAGAGTGAGGAGGATTCTGCAAAGGAGAAATAAGTACACAGAACAAGTAAACGAAAATAGGCTTACTGATGACAATGCTTTCACAAAAAAAGTGTCAAAACATCACTCAAGGAGTATTGTACGGTGGGGGGAGGGAAATAACTTGAACTAATTTAAATTTTTACACCGAAACTAAATTTTGCTAATGTTAAAGAATGGCGATCTAACGCTGCATAAAATTTACCTAACCCTAACAACACAACAAACCCACAGAAAGCAATGCCAAACCAGAAACACCATAGATTAACAATACAATAAATACTGTATACAGACTGTAACGGTTGGCACTCCATACCAATATAGTTGTATGGCCCGCCGATAGATGGCGTGGCCTCTTTCTGTAATCAGGGCACTTCATTAAATGTGTTCATGCTTATCACGTGTAGCCTATGTCGTTCGTAGCGTACAAGCAATGTTACATGGTGTCAGAACGGGATTGAATCCACAAACTCGTTGGAAAGCTTTCTAGAAACGCCAACATTAACAACAAACGTCAGGATGGCAGAAAAAATCCCCGGAATTCGTCCTCCCAAAGAACTGGTTGTCACAAGTGAAAACATGGCCCCAGCGTGGAAACTTTGGCTCCAGCAGTTCGAGTGGTATGCCGTAGCAGCTGATTTAGAAAAATGTACGCCTAAAATGCAAGTAGCAACATTCATGGCTTGTATTGGTCCAGACGCCGCAAGAATCTTCAACACATTCAATTTAAGCGACGCAGAATCACAGGACTTAAAGAAAATAAAGGAAAAATTCAGCAAGAAATTTGCTCCGGCCGCAAACGAGTCGTACGTGCGCTACCGATTCAACAAGTTAAAGCAACAACCTGGTGAGTCGTTTGAATCGTTCTTAACGACAGCAAGAACTGACATTAAAGAATGTAATTATGGTGCATTAGAAGACAGTATATTGCGTGATAAAATCATTGTAGGCATTAACAATGAAGCTTTACTTCATAGACTTTTGGAAGAAGATAAATTAAAAGTCGATAAAGCAATCCAAATATGTCGAGCGTTTGAAGAAGCAACCAAACAAACTCAGAGCATGCAAACAAATGCAAACGTAAATGTTGACTATGTGAAACGTCAAGCAGATTCAGGTAAACATAAGCCTAAAACGTCGTGTACGAGATGCAGCTACGAGCATGAAAAAGGTAAATGCCCAGCCTTTAATAAAACTTGTGCACTGTGCAAAAATAAGGGACATTTTGCAAAAATGTGTAAAACAAAAAATAAAGCGGATGTCAAGCCAGGTAAACGAGCTGTTCATGAAATTCGAGGCCAGCCAGCTGAAGTTAATATGCTTCAATATAACAGTTATGAAAATGATTATGATGCATTGTATGTCCACCATATACAGCAAGACCCTGATGAAGGTGAGGATTGGACTGAGCTCGTACAATTGAAGGATTCAAAGCAGCCAACTTACTTCAAATTGGATTCAGGTGCACAATGTGATGTACTTCCCACTAGATTAGCAGTAAGCATTGGTGCTAATATTGTTCCCTCTAAAACTAAAAGACTGATCATGTTTTCAGGCAATACTATGCCAGTTAAAGGAGAAGCAACAGTACAGTGTAGAGTCCGTTCAAAGCCCGTAAACATAACATTCATCATAGTTGATCAAGAAATCAAACCGTTATTAGGTAAAAAAAACCTGTGTTAAACTGCAGCTCATTAAAAGAGTTCACACAGTCGAATCACAGTTAAGTGATCATGAAATCAAGAAACAAGTATTTGTTGGCTTAGGTTGTGCAAAAAACTATGAGTATGATATAGAATTGGATGAAAAAGAGGAATTTAAAATTCATCCTCCGAGAAGGATTCCTCATTCCATAAAAGAGCAAGTTAAACAAGAACTTGACAAAATGGTTAAAATTGGAGTCATAGAGCCTATTACTAAGCCAACGCCAGCAGTCAGCCCGTTAGTTATTGTTAAGAGAAATGGCAAGCTACGCCCATGCCTTGATCCTTCAGATATAAATAAGCATGTTAAGCGACAACATTATCCATTAAAAACAATTGAAGAAATCGCAGCCAATATTAAGGGTGCTAAGTTTTTTGCCAAACTTGACTGTGAAAAGGGTTTTTGGCAAGCCAAAGTAACAGCACGGACGTCAGCTTATCTAACAATGAATACGCCGTGGGGCAGATATTGTTTTAAAAGAGTTCCATTTGGATTAGCTTCAGCTCCAGAAATTTTTCAGCAAATGATGACTGAAATCTTAAGTGGTATCGAAAACACAGAGTGTTCAATGGATGATATTATGTTGTATGCAGCAACACTAGAAGAGTTGAGAAGACTCGTTGCAAAGGTCTTAAGACGTCTCTTTGAGCATGGACTAAGACTCAATAAATCAAAGTGCATTCTGGAAGCAACTGAAATAAAATTCCTAGGGCACATACTGACGTCGGAAGGAATTAAAGTGGACAAAACAAAGGTGGAGGCTATAGACAAACTCAAAGCACCGACCAACCTTGTAGAATTGCAACGCTTGTTAGGCATGGCAGTTTATTTAGCAAAGTTTCTGCCTACGTTCTCGAAGATGACAGAACCACTTCGTAAGCTTCTCGTTAAAGATGTAGAATGGGAATGGACACACGAGCAAGAATCAGCTTTGGCAGAAATAAAGCAAGCACTGAAGTCAACCCCAGTACTAGCATATTATGATGTTAATAAAGATGTGACAATCTCAGTGGATGCTAGCTCCACAGCAGTGGGAGCAGCTCTGTTGCAAGAGGGTCGTCCAGTTGCTTATGCAACACAAGCTCTCACTCCATGTCAACAAAGGTACCCACAAATAGAAAAAGAAGCTTTTGCTATAAGATTTGGGTGCACGAAATTTCACGACTACGTATACGGTAAGCGTCTAGTCATAGAAACAGACCACAAGCCTTTGGAAGCAATAAGTAAGAAGTCTATCGATAAAGCGCCGCCAAGATTGCAAAGAATTTTTTTTGACATACTGCAGTATTCGCCACACATCGAGTATGTTAAAGGAACCAACATACCTGTGGCTGATACATTAAGCCGTGACTGTAAGAATCCTATTCCAGAAGAGAAACCTGAAGAACTGGAAGTGCATATAGTTCTTCCCATGTCTCAAAATTCAAGAAAAGAGCTCCAAGAAGCTACAAGAGATGATGTCGAATTACAAAGTCTCATCAAAGTCGTGTTAGAAGGATGGCCAGTTAATCAAGCACAAATCAACTCCATGGTTCAACCATATTGGAATTTTCGAGATGAAATCTCTGTTTATGAAGAAATATGGTTTAAGAATTCTCGCCCTATTATTCCAGCAATACTACAGCCAAAGTATGTTCATGAAATTCATACTGGACATTTGGGAATTCAGTCGTCGCTACGTCGAGCCAGAGAAGCCGTGTATTGGCGTGGAATGAACAGAGATATCGAACATTTTGTTCAATCTTGTGTAGTGTGCCAAAGTTCACAACGAAACAACAACAAGGAACCACTCATCATGAAATCTGTGCCAACACGCCCATGGCAAATAGTTGCAACAGACTTGTTTCATTTCCAGCGTAAAACTTATTTGCTAATCGTAGACAGCTATTCAGGATTTTTTGATTTTAGTGAACTGAGCCAAACAAGTTCCGAAACCATAATTTCTGAGCTGAAAAGATGGTTTTCAGTGCATGGCGTTCCCGAAACTCTTGAAAGCGATAATGGACCGCAGTATGCTTCACTTGCGTTCAGACAATTCAAACGTGAGTGGAACTTCGAACATCAGACCTCAAGTCCAACTTTTCCCCAGTCCAACGGATTAGCTGAACGAAATGTGCAGACAGCTAAGAACATGCTAGCCAAATGTTCCAGGGATGGAACTGATGTGTACCTCGCGCTCTTAAATTGGAGAAATACACCACGCTCAGCACAACTGGGATCACCAGTTCAACGCCTCTTCAGCAGGAGAACACGTACCACCATACCAACGCATTTTGATGTCTTACAACCAAAAGTGCAAGCAGGCGTCGAAAGTTCTCTTGAAAATGCTAGACAGCGTCAAAAGGCCTACGCCGATCGAGTGTCTATACCTGCTACACCGTTGAACGTCAATGACCCAGTGCGAATGCAAACTGCTCATCGTCGATGGGAAGGAGGAAACATCGAAAGTAAAGCCGAAGCTCCTCGTTCATACTTCGTTCGACTGAACGATGGTAGGCTATTCCGTATAAATAGCTCGCAGCTTAGTAACACCTTGGCCAGGTTTCCAGCACCACCTAGGCTATCGAGCTCAAGACGCCATAGTGCACCAGTTGAGCCCTCGCAAATTCAAAATAGTGCTTCTAACCCTGGTCATTCAGTGCAAATCACTAGTGCAAATCCTCTACGCAGTTTAGTGCAAATTGAAAGTGCTCCTCAGTTGAGTGTGCACAATGAAAGTGCTGTGAATCTGGGTTCATTGCCTATGAGTGTTGGTGCTCCTGCAGTGTCAAATCTAGCACATTACAATTTTTCTGGTGGTAAGACTTATACCAGAAGTGGGCGACAGATAAAACGACCTACTCGTTTAAACTTGTGAAAAGTACAAGTGCCTAGAGTGTTTTGAAAAAAAAAAAAGTGCTAATTTTAAGTGTACATACAACTGATTAATTTTACTAAGAATTTAACTTGTTATAAGTAACACGCAGAGTTTAAAAAACTTTTAAAAAGAAAAGGATGTAACGGTTGGCACTCCATACCAATATAGTTGTATGGCCCGCCGATAGATGGCGTGGCCTCTTTCTGTAATCAGGGCACTTCATTAAATGTGTTCATGCTTATCACGTGT
>JAHWFP010148357.1:70920-88360 GCA_023313725.1 Lithobius niger
CCCCCCCCCCCCAACTCCAAAACATGGAATACTGGCTCCCCGCTATTGCTTTCATGTAGTAAAACTCATATGGTTAGAGTTATTTTACACACCAAGCTGCCTAAAAGCAAGTTAAGAGTGAAAGATGTGGAGGACCCAAACCAATGAATTTTACGTTATTAGTGCATTCTAGTTTAACTAGGCCGCCTTTAAAGCTACCTGGAATACAATAAATAGTCTCAAGAAAAATCACTTAATCTCAAAACAGGAAATCTTGTCAATTCCGTGTTGAGCATGCAACACAATATAGACTAGGAAAAGATGGAAACCCAGATTGTATTGAACTCGAAGAAAAACAAGCACCCTAAGAGGATTAGAATGATTGGCAATTCAAGCGGACGTGAAGGAAAAATACGGAATGATGACCATCCAAGCCCCCTCCGCACCCGAGTAGTGTTGCACGGTAAATCGGTACTAACGGTACAAAAAAATTACGGTATCAGTATCGTTCCTTTTTTAGCACCATGGTATTACCGTAGCAGCGGTATTACCGTGATGCTGACGACCATTCACGAACCAGCTTTACTCTCTTTTTGATGGCAGCAATTCTTTAAACTAAATTCGCACAAATAAGCGCCGATACGGAGGTGTAAAATTTAAACGAGGGAGTGAAATCTGATCCCACTACTAGGCAGATGAAGTGCCCACATTTCGGAAGGGGGTGTGGGGGAGCAGCCCTTCAGTAACAAGCGTGTCCCAGCGCGTTTGTGTTGTCGATGCCATAATAGCGTCCAATCAAGAAGAAAACGAAGTCACGCTATTAGTAAAAAAATAAACGCAAAGAGCCATATTTGATCCTTTTGTGCTCAAGTGGATAATACGCTAAATTATTTCCTAAATTACCGTGATATTACCGTAGACCGCCGTTTTCAGAACCGTACCGTACCGTCTTGCAAAAACTTAATACTGTGCAACACTACACCCGAGATACAGTTCCTTGAGAGAGCAACCTCCACTCTAGCCTCACAAGAGAATGGAAACAACCCGAAAAATACACGAGGCCGCAGTGGCCTCTAAGGAAATCTCGGACAGTCCAGCTGCAAGAGAAGAAATCCACCATCCTACAAAAAGACTAAAAAATTTGAGGAATTCACGATATTTCCACTTAGTGTTTTGATCATGATAAAAAGGTTTTTTTTATCAACTTTTTTATTGTGATCATGAACTTTCACAGTAAAGCTTGTTTACATATTTTTAACACCTGAAATACCTTACCAAAGCCCAGTAAGACCAGCCAATGAAGAAAAGCTTTTTAAGGCATTCTTTCAACAGTGTGGCCAGTCAGCATGGTTATACATAAATCAACAAACAATATTTTTTTTAACGTTTAATTCAGTTATCGCCCCCCCCCCCCATTTTTTTTTTTTACAGTAGGTGTGGACTGGTTTCATGAATGGTAATTTTAAGAATAAATAGTCTGAACTCCACCAAACGTCAGGAGACTTTTCCCTCGTTTACACAAGCTTTAAGTATGAATTTTTTTTTTTTTTTAATAATTTCTTTGAGCCTTAAGTCTGCCGAAGCAACTGAATGCTTGTATGGCTGAACCGGCTCAATTTTGAACATTACCAGACTTTTAGAGAAGAAGAAATATCTGGTAAAGGGAGGTGTCAACCCGGGGATTCGATCCGGGAACCCTCCGATCATCGTAGGGGCCGAAAGATTGTCCAGAATTGGCCAGAATAGTTCCCATAGCCGCTGAAGGAGCATGGTAGCCTCTCACGCTACCCTGGCCGGCAGTCCTGGCGGGGACTTTGCCAAGGTCCCCTTTCCAGGGGTTCGACCAGATCCGCAAACCTCCAGCAACCAGGCTGAGCTCTCTCACAACTCAGCCACGATGACCACTGAATGAAAGGCATTATTGCACAGCAAATATACAAACAGCTACAAAAGAAATACTAAGACCAATGTCTTTTTAGAAACTTAAAACAAACGAAGAATGGTTAAAATAAAAATAAAAAATTAGGGTAAAAAATATTCCAAACTGCCAAAACTCTGCATATGGGTGCTTCTAACTAAGCAGAATTGTTAATTACATACCAGTGAGTGAAATGGCTGGCACTCGGTCAATGATATCCCACAGTTTGGTACTTGCTCCAATTCCCTTCATGAGCTCGGTATAAAATGCACTTAGTCCTGGGGAAAAAAAACAATAAGGAAAACTACAGTGGATGTAGCTGAGCAACAATGAATTCAAATAGTTATTTGTGAACAACCATAAGGCTAATCATAACACCGTAAGTACTCTTTAGAAAAGCCATCATCAACACAGCTCCACAATAACAGCCCGCTCCTGAAAGTACCTCCGCTCCACGGACCATGGCCACATTCACATGCAGAAAATTTGATGGTAACCCAACCCAGGGGTGCAGAAAATTCTTACTGACAAAATTTTTCATGAAAATTTCCTACGGATTTTTCAAATTGCATGGACTTTCTCTTATGCAAGCCATATTTCAGCAGATATGCACAGTTCACTGAAATTTCCCACCAACCTCGTTCTGGCCTTTGGGCATATTCTGCTTCAGACACAACCTAAGCCATGAAGCTGACATTTACAGGCAGGCATCATTAACATTGGCTAACTCTTTCTCTGAACACAATGACAGGTCGCACAAATTAATGTTTTGTGCGGGGGCCCCCCCCCCCTATGCCATCCCGTTCCTTTATGCCCCCTGCTGCAAAACATATGGCCACTTTATTTTTATTGTACAGTTATTACATAATCTTTGGCCTCCTTAAAAAAAAAGTTGTGAAGAAAACGGTGAATAAGAGTGAAAAAGAGGTGTCATCCCGTTGCATAAAGGCCATGCATGCGAGCGTCGGTTTTCTAAGATTACATATTCGTGAATACCACATGAAACTCAATCGGTTCAGAACCAGTAGGAAACAGCTTAGGAATTATTGCCCACCTGATTTAATAGGGATGATGGAACATTTTCTTCCAATGCGAAAAAGCAGACAACTGTGACACACCTCCGGAAATTTCATCGCTTAGGGAGGGCACCCCTTACTTATGAGTTAGAGAGACCCAGGGTCAAGGTAGGAGGCAAAGAGTCTAACTGGAATGGAGTTATGGCAGCGGACGAATACCTGTTTGTGCTTAACATGTTGAGCTAAGAGCAGAGTCCTGATCGCATGCACGTCCTCAACAACGACTTCAATTTTATCCTCGTGCCTCCAAAGGTGAGCATCCACGTGTTGCCGAACGTGGTCTCCGACATCCAGCTTCTCCTAGAGGGATACGCATGGAGCCCCACTACGAGACTCAAACTGCAGAAGTTGGCGCTCTGACAGCAACTGAAGCTCTAGCCTAATCTCACCCTAGGCCAAGTCAAGGGGATGAGGGAGCTCAGAAATAACCGGAACATTGCTGTCTTTTAAGTGGATAAAGCGAACCTTACTGTGTTAATTCATGAATCCGACCAGGACAGGAGGGTAATGAACGACCTTCTTGAGTTAGCCCTCTTACCTAAACTATCGTATCATGCCAAGAACCCTGACCAACCAGATAAAGTAAGTATTGAATAAATTAATGGGAGAGAAGCTCTAGTTAAAGAGCAATTTTGATAGCTACCGCAGTTTTTATCACACATTTTGAGGCAGGTGAAGTGCTACAAGGATAGTACGCTGCTGATATTGATCACGGCAGCTTAAGAAGGACCGGTGCAAAAACAAGACTGGCTCCTGGAGGTCAGATTGAAGAAGTACCTGTTCGGGTCACACCACCTTAAGAGCACTCAAGACTTTCTTGCTAGGAGTAAGAATCTAAAACTTCGCAATGAATAATGAAGAGCTGACGTTGTTCGACGTAGTGAAACTTTTCGCTAGCCTATCTAATGGCTTAATCCTCAGCATACTTGATAAGTCAGCAATGCAACTAAGACTTATGATGTGTATACGACCATGACATGGCGTTGCTGAAGATTGAGTTGGTAGCTATCTAGGTACAATTCGAGGGCACAACCTACTAGCAAGAGAGCAGAGCTTCAATGGGTACTCGAGCTAGCTAGTGATAGCGGAGCTCGTCCTCTAGCACCTAGACCAACACTTGCATCCGACAGCATCACAAGTCACAAGTTACGGTGTCAATTTGTAGACGTTTGCTCCATGCAGAGAAAGGTCGAGACGGAATGGTTAAGTGAGCTCAACAAGTGGAATGATGACATTTCCTTCACACTCGAGAGAGAAAAAGAAAACAAGTTGCCATTCCTTGACGTAAAACTCACTCGTGGGCTACATGGCACAGTCCATTTCCAACTATACCTGAAGCCTAAGAGCACCATGAGAGGAATTTCCTTCGACTCGGGCCACCCAACAAGCCAACTGACAGCAATCATGAGAAATGAGACGTTGTGGGTGATGAACCACTCAAGTGATAAACACCTGCAAGCTGAGGAAAGACTAAACGTCCAAGCTGTGGCGTGACATGACTTACAAGGAAAAAGCTACGCCGTGAGTGGGCTTAGCTTACCTGAGGGGAACCAGTGAGCCAACCTAGTGCTTCCTACACCAAGAATGCAGTTTTGGGAGAGATACACTTTATTGCAAGGCAGCCCCAAATTAAAAGTATTAGAGGTTGGGACAGAAGTGCTAAATTGCTTGATCTTTTGGCTGCGATACATCCGTCAGTGGCATAGGAATTTCAAGAAGAAATATCTCCATTCTGAACAATTCAAGTCTCACATCCCTCCAAAACACAATGAAACCCCACCAGAGGTGCACGCAAGAATGTAAATTTGGGCAAGGACCAAAAAGAGGAGCAAGTGATGAATTTGACACATTCCTACAACGCAAAGAGTACAATTGTTTCTGTACAGCCAGAACCAGTGAGTGAGGAGTCACTGAGTAGTGATTATGATGACACACACCATGTACACGACGAGAGGCTGCTAGACGAGGAAATGAGTTTAGCTAGTGCCGTGTGGTGAGTGTGATGCTGTTTACATCAGCAAGAGGAATCCTGATGAGAATAAAGAACACGTGTCCAACACCACTAACAATGATACCAAAAACGGCATCGCAACCACCACATGGGCACAAAGCACAAGATCGAATGGAATAGCCATTTAATGCCATTTCCTAAACAAACTCACATCATCTTCACAATTTAATTATTTAAACCTTTAACACTTTGGAGCCTGACGTAATGTTTTGCTCATGTCCGCCGGTCCTGACCATTTTAGTGTCTTACAAAAAAAATCAGCACCCTGTTAGTTTTTCACCAATTAACACAATTTTTTTTGAGATAGCAGATGAAAGTGCACACTTTTTTGAAAATTAGGTGAAAAAAAAATTATTTCTTTTTGTAAAAAATTAGGGAAAAAAACCGAAATATTTCTGTTTCGACAAACGTACGACGAAAGCATACTAGTGACATACTAGTGACAAACAAAGCTGATCAAGTCTGAAATAAACACTCCAAATTAGCCGTAATAATATTTTTCACTGTAATCACTTTCTGGAATAGAATTCGAGCCTTTCGTGGCGTGTTACTGTCAATAAAATCGCCAATTTCAGTTTCATTTTCGTCTGACAACGCCACATTGGCATTCACTTCACAAAAGGCGCTCCAGCTAGAACCCTAAAAAAAGAAATTCTATTGCTTGGTGCTGCCATCTAGCGATTGAAAAGTGAACTAATATGTCCAACAAGCCTCTGGATGAGCCATAGCGGACATACTGCCCTCCATAGTTTTGTATAGTAAATCAAAAGTGTGAGACGTACCAGTACGTCCTTAGGCACTCAGTAACAATTAATGAAAACGTACCAGTACGTGTGTAGGATCCAAAGTGTCAAGCAGTACAAACTTATTTATACATCAGCAAAGAGTTGTCCCAGATTGTCTACTAACAATTTGTGAAATGATTTGTTTGTATAAATTTATAAATACATTCATAATAAAAATGTTTGTACTGTGCTTTTTTTTTTGGCAAATTTAGGTACAAATTCACACATAATTCACAAGAAAAATTCTACAATTTTTTTTTTAATTCACTGCTCAGAGGTTAAAGCCTGGTATATTTGGTACATGAAAGAAATCAAACATTTAACTCTGCATAGGTTACGAAAATGATCAATAAATTACATTGTACTCACCACCTAAAGAAATTCCAAGATACGCAGCATACATTAAAAATGCAGATAATTCGCCAATGGTAATCTGATTGTGAGCCATCATTGAACCTCCATAATATAAGACAGTAAGAACCATTACATTTCCACTGAATCCTGCCTGTAAAGGAAGAAAGCATCACGATGTTTGTACCAAACAAAATTACAATAACACAGTCAGTGAATCATAGATCTTTAAAATCGTTCAGTGCATTTATTTTATATGTATGTCTTCCCGAAATAGTGGCATCAAAAATTGGAGAAAGGGTTCGAAGAAAGGAAATTTCTCCGAACTTCTATTAGGAGTACTGTTAAATTCAAATTTGTGTCCTAAATGACGAAAAATGACCATTTGTAGCAATCACACAATAAGACAAGACGTCATTGATTGTTGACCACATTTTTTTTCGGGAAAGCCTCGAACTTTACGGGAACGTCCATCAACAATGGTTGGATGGCAACAGACCAACAAGAAGCAGGTCAGTTAATAACCAGATGTTCTAAGTAACAATCAGTAAACACGTGCAGCTTTGCTCAATAATTGTTTATTATGTGTTTTAAACTTGGAGAAACAGTTTTGGGAGAGATACACTTTATTGCAAGGTAGCACCAAATTAAAAGCATTAGAGGTTGGGACAGAAGCGATAAATTGCTTGATCTTTTTGGGTGTGATGCATCCGTCAGTGGCATAGGAGTTTCAAGAAGAAATATCCTCAAGAGCCGATCCAACAACATGTCTTGCAAATTTTCGACTGTTTCAACTGCAACACAGTCTGGCAAATTCTAATCTCGGAAGTGAGCAAGAATGTGACCAGGGGGAAGAACTGAGCTTCGAAGCACCTGAAGAAGACTGGAGTTCTTTAAAAAGGTGTAGCAATAAGGTATGTAGTAGTCCTCGAGACGAAGGGGGACTGCACCGATACCAACTTTACCAATTCTATACCAACCCAGTTTTAAAAATTGTGCCGATACCTGTACCGATATCCAAATTTGATCCCAAATTTTTTATCAAAGGTGTAATTTTCTTCAAAAGTCTAATTATTAAAATAAAAAAATTTAAAATAGTAACCAACAGTTATAAGTTAGCTAGTAAGATACTTGGTGATTTTCTGAGCAAAATGTGACAAGCCGCATGTTGTTATCTCGAACGGTTCCAGAGTTATCGATATTTCTGCGAAAGTTGTTGATGCCGATACCACAAATAGGGCCTATCGGCAATCGATCTAATCCAGTATCGGTATAGCCTTACTACGAATTGAAAATTTATAGTAAGGCTTGCAAATTCTGACTATACAACTACTCCAAACTTTGACATAACTCATTTTTTCAGACATGTCATTTATTTAGTTTTTTTTATTTATTTATTTATTAGTTTGCTGCTGCGCCAGAGCATTAGGCAGCTTTTACGGACAGGTCTAACAAACAGCAACAAAGAAAAAAAACGAGAAAAAGAACAAAACCAAATTTTGAGCCCACAAGTTGTTTCCACTTATCCTAAAATACTTACCTGTAATTTTAGCTTTTTGTTTAAAGACCTTGTCCTAAACTCCCACAAAAAATCAACACTATGGGTCATTACATAACCATGCTCTGGCTAGGCTGCACATAATTGCCGCAAGGCGTGCAGTCTCCTGCTCGCTCATATTTTGTTTAGATTGTCGAATCCACCACGATAGTTTGACTGCAGGATGTGGGTAGGTTCTTACAGGTAGTTAAGTATTTTATGATAAGTACAAAGAACTTTTAGGTTTAAATTTGGTTTTTACTGTTACCTAAAATACTTACCATCATGTTGTAAATAGGCTAACATGATTACAAAGTTAAAGAGGCTCACCCTCCACTGTAATTATGTTTCGAAAGATTGAACCAAGCTGGAGACAATGCTAAGAGATCTTTTTGTGGCCGGGATTTTTAATCCCGAGACACTTCAAGTCTCTTTTGGCGTGGGATCCAGCTACGGTAACATTTGACTTTGCTTGTAAGTTTGCGCTCTCTCAAGAACTCGCAGAAAAGAACGTAACTCAGTTCAAGGGTCGTCAACGCATTCGGTACAAAATAAACGTCCCTTTAAAAGTAAAGGTGAAAAGTTCAACAGCAATGCCATTACATTACAACAGGAAAACTGAAGTTTTTCTGCAGTGGTAAGCCCTGGCGAACAACCAGCATTGTTAAGGCGAAGCTGGATGCACAGGTTTCGTTTGAACATCAATCAATTTTATGCTGAGCCAGTGCATAATTTGGAATTTTCAGAGGATTTACCGGAAGATATTAATTTTGTCTCTGATGAAGAGGTATTTAAATGTTTTCCGAAGCTATTTTCACCAGGCTTAGGAAGACTTAAGGACTTTAAAGCAGAGATTAAACTCCAACCTGATACAGTTCCTTAATATTGCAAGGCCCGACCTGTACCCTTGGCTGTCAGGGGAAAAGTCGAGGTGGAAATCGATCGTTTGGTCCAGGAGGGTGTCCTAAAATCAGTGGATTGTTGTGCCTGGGCGACCCCCATAGTGCTTGTGTTCAAGCCGACCGGTGACGTTCGTATTGTAGGGAATTATTCGGGCCACAGCTGGATACAGAATATCATCCCGTGCCGAGAGCGGAAGATTTTATTTTCGAAACTAGCAGATTGTGACAGGATGCGCCAAAAATTACCTACCGTTCCAATGTTTTCTCCACAAAGCACGTGTAATGGTGCTTCTCTACAAAAAACGTCCAATAAAACCCCAGTCAAAACACCGAGTAACCCAAGTAGCAAATCACCAGATGGTAACCAGTTGGATTTTCCACCACTTCTTACTCCACTTAAAAGAGTTTCGCCACCAAATCTGTCTGTGATTCAGGAAGAATTGAGTGGCCCTGTTGTGGTTGCTCCTGTGTCTGTTGCGACATCATCGCTGGTCGGAGGTTCCGGTTCTAAAAATGTTTCCGGACCTTCTGAGCAAGTTAGCGAAGGGGGACCCGGGTCAAAAGCTAGAAAGTCCCATCGACGTATTAAAACACCAGAGAGATTGAATCTCTGAAGTGTTTTGGGTACAAAACCACTGTGTTTTCGGTCCGAAACCGCTTGGTGTTGTGTTGGGCAGCCAACTTGTTAAAAAAAAATAATTTTCTGTTGTGTTTGCATGTGTTGTTTTTTCTGTTGCTGTGTGCTGTTGGTCAAAAAAAAAAAATGAAATCTTTACGGTTTCGATTATTTAAGCAAAAAAAGGCTTAAATTTTACACAAAAAAATGTAAAAGCACAGGCCATGCCATTTTGGAACGCAGGGCTCAAAAGATGATGAGAATGTAAACAACCGTTTTCAAGAGTGTAGTAGTGCCTGATGAGGACAGACATTCCCAGTCAGTCGAAACTTCACAAGGAATCCTGGTATGGTATTCTCTTTTTTTTTTAAATTGTGCATATTTTGGTCTTGAACTTTAAACAGACGTGATCGCAATTATTGGGTGATTATAAGAATTTTGGTATTGAAAAAAAACTATGGCTGGTTAAAACATTAATTTGGAAAATTAATTTGAAAATAAGAAGGGGGAAATAGTAAAAACAATTTAGGGATATAACTTTAATAATGACAAAATGACAACACAGTGTAAATGGTGTACAAAGTGCATGTAGTAGGAATTTGGAACTGTGAAAATATAAAAGTGTTGTTAAAGTTTAGTAGGGGAGGATGTAGTGTCTGGTTACACACACTACTATTCCGTATGATTAGTTGTAGTAACACACACAGGTTCACCTTATCACCTGTAACTAACCATTCAGTGTGCGATACGAGTTAATAAATAGGGATGCACTGCCCTCACGTTAACCAAGTCTTGAGTTGGGTCTTACTTGGAACCGAACCCGGTTCACCACACAAGCCACTACAGAACAACACACACATAATATTAATACAGCATGACATTAAATGTTTGAAGTTAACAAAAGCTCACCAACCATTCCAAAAAACAAGGCTCTTGCCACAGCTTCTTTGTGTTGCCTGAATAACACAGCCAGTAACTGTGTAACATACAGTTCTTCTTCATTTTTCTCCTGCACAAATGCTCGCACTGTGCGAATGTTGGTAATCCGCTCTTCAACAATCTTACAAAAATAACAAAACAGAACATGTTATGGTACAAGCATTATTATTTGAGGCATACAGGATCGCGCCAGTATTAAGCCAGTAATTTTAAGACCTTTTTTAGTTACCTCTGTAGCATCGGCCAAGTTGTCCTGTACTGAACGAGTTAGGTTTCGGATGTAACGACCATAAACCACTGCCATCGCAGCCACAGGTGGAACAATGCCTAACCCAACAGTAGCCAATTGGGGTGACATATATACCTATTAAAACTGACAAAATTAATACATAATTTTACACTCGCAAACGCCGTGTGTTCGAAAACATGAATGTCAATGCAAACCACTGAAGAATCGCATTATTTTAAACACGCACTGCCTTCAAACCAGATAAATATTTGGAGATTCAAACCAAACAGCTCGACATTTACCGTTTTTGATTACAATTGATTTGCGGATACTCGTGCAGCAACTTTCAAATGCCAAACAAAAATAATGCATACTACTGTGGTCACAGGGAATCCCAGAAAAACTTTCTGCCACTGCCTGCGACACTAATTTTAGAAAAAAAAATTGTCTACAGCTAATCTGTTTAAATCGTAGCAAATGAGATGGATGCAGTCTCTGACAGAACTGTGGTAACAACAATGGCTTGGGGGTAACTAAGTTGTAACGTTGTGCGTGGTGGTGCATCATAACAAAGTGCGGCAACAGAGCAAAACACACTACACGGGCACAACAATAGGTAGCGTTCCTACAGCAATACTCAGTATACAACCTATTAGTAAATAATAAGGAAAGGGGAGTGTAAATCATAGTCTGTTGGGTTTACCCATCACAGCTCAAACCTCCTCCCCTACGCACATGTACACAGAATTAGTAATACAAACAACCGTTCGCCACTAGATGGTGTCAAGTGTTCTACCAGCGATTTTTTCGTCTGTGCAATACAAAAAATTATCCTAAATCGCCTACTAAATGCCCATGGACTGTTGAAATTAATTTGATAAACAATAAGAGGGTAAAGTTATAATTTAAATCTTGATTCTGTGCAGGGAGGGTGTTTAAAGGGCAAATACATCCATTTTGACATGCATGCTTTACTTTTGGATCACTTACACAATAACTTAACACAAGAATTGCGGTAACAATACGTTACGTACGTCCGATACAATAATTTAATTATTTAACACCAAAACACGACATGGAGACCGCTATTGTTTTGCTGGAACGCGCAGAAATTAATGCAGACTGACGTTACTCTTAGATTTCGACTAGCAGCCGTTTGAGATAGCTCTATTGGCTGTCAGAGCTCGAGCATCTGACGGCCTTAGCTTGCCACTACAACTGTCGGCCAGCTAAGGCCGTCGGACACTTGAGCTCTCACAGCCAATAGAGCTATCTCAATCGGCTGCGAGTCGAAATGTGACATCTGTCGGCATTAATTTCTGCGCGTTCCAGCAAAACAATGACGGTCTCCGTGTTTTGGTGATGCAATAATTAAATTGTTGTATCGAACGTACGTAACGTATTCTTACCGCAGTTCTTGTGTTTAGTTATTGTGTAAGTGATCCAAAAGTATAGCAGGCATGTCAAAATGGATGTAATTGCCCTTTAAACCTAACTAATTCCATGTGGGAAAGTTCAAAGTTAATGCATTCTTTCACGTGTACACGAGATATGGGTTCAGTGTAGCATTAACGCAAGGTTTTTCTTCTCATTTGTTCAGGAATTTAGTTTATTAGTTTACTAGTTATTTAGTTTGCTTTACTTATGGAGCTTTTAGCGAATTTTGGTACAGAAAAACCACCAAGATTTATAGTGGTACTGTACGTCACTATTACCGACTGAAAGTCTGCAGAATTTGGCATCAACATCTAACGCTATCTAGCACTTGCTTACATCAAACGAATGAATTCACAACACCATTTCTTTTAACGAAACAAACAAAGCCACAACCTCCTTTACTGAGTAAAAATTTGGTATGTCCTCGTGCAACCCAACAACTAGGTAATTTCACTATTTATAACCTTAAAGCATTTTAAGGGGTTGAGCCGTAGCTTTGCCAAGGCTGTAATAGGCAATTTACGTGCATGTTTACACTAGTGTGTCAACAAACTACTGTCGCAGCTCCTGCTGTGGGGAAAAATAATCCAGATAAGTGTAACAACCCATACTACAATATTTACTCAGCCAAATCATAACACACGTCTTATTATGCTGTACTGTACTTGATTTAATTATAGAAACACTAGTTATAATTCAGCGTCGTCTCGCTGCCCCCCCCTCGTCGCGCTCCCCCCCCTCGTCTCGCTCTCCCCCCCCCCCATTTAATTTGCCGTTCGGTCGGTAGATGGCATCGTATGTTCGCGTTGCTGGCCGTTGCTTTCTGGGCGGAGCTACTATCTCAGCGGGGCTTGGCTGCTACTCTTATAATTTGCAGCTCCGTCGGTAGATGGCAGAGATGGCATCGTATGCAGCTGCTGCAGATGGCTGCATTGTGGATCTTGTGTAATTATATATATACTCTGATTATCATACGAAAAAATTCGTTGCAGTTCATACTGTGAAATCAACAACTTGAACAATTGCCGAAATAAAAACATCCGCACACTTTTACAACTTCTAGACAAACACTTCGTCTTGCAAATTTTCGACTGGACAGGCGTTTTCATCAGGCTTCAAGGATTATTGGGACTTCCTACAACATCTTCCTTCGTTCTTGTTACCACCAAATTCAAATTTGGCGGCCCTCGTAGCATCCAGTATTGTCGTTGTAATTCGTTGACATAATGTCAGTTTCTGTGCACAACAATCTTAATGACTAAACTCTCTCTTGGTCCCATAAGAAACTGTGACAATTTTCGTGGCTCTAGGAATAAATTTTTTTATTCCAATAAATAAATTGGACAAATAAGCAAACTGGCACAATATGCCGTATCATGTCATGTTCAAACAGTGACTTATGAAATTAAACCAACTTTACACTGTACTTGTAAAAAGGCCTAAAAAGTAAAAGTTTGGTTGCTGTAACATTGAAATAAAAAATAGGGTTGGTCAGCCTGAGCTTTTTTTTTTTCACTACTCTTTTTTTTTTCCTTTCGGCAGTAAAATAGGTAGCTTAACAAGCATTTTTTTAAGCCAAACCTAGTTTTAAGTTTATCGTCTTTATTCTATCTTTGTTTCCGAGTTTCTACACATTAGAGTCATTTTAATCGTCACAGTGCGATGGCTAAAACCAGAATATTGCTACTGCTTTTAAAAGCATTACCTCTCACTTAATAATGACATCACAAAATAAGCTAACATAAGAAAAGAACAATAAAAAATTACGCTATTTACCAACAGTTCACTTGGGGAAGAATTATCCAAATTTGCTGTTGGTAAATAGTGAACCCCAATTGAAATGTTGGTAAATAGCGTAATTTTTGTTGATGTGTCCAATTACCAAATAAAAAATGAGCCTACGGCTTTCAAAATTATCATGAGAAAACTTGTTGTACATGCAACAACTTTCAACCGTAAGTGACATAAAGTTAGAGAATCCTTATTACCATCATACTGCCACATGTGATGACAGCCATAGAAGCCCGCAGGCCATCCGACGCATTCTGAGTTATGGAGTTGCCCACAACCACGGTGTCTGAAGCCAATCGATTGACCAGTTCGCCTGTTGACTTCAAATCAAAATAAGCAGTCTCTTGTCGCAAAATAGATCCAAAAATTTTAGTGCGTAAGCGATGCACTATTCTTTGGCCTGGAATGAATATGAAAGTAGTTCCAATTTTAAACACTTTGTGACATCTTTCGTATTGCATTTAGTGTTCAAATCCTATACCAGTTTAATTGTAACCAAATATGAGGCATGTGAATTTATGTGTCAAGGCTGGAGAGAAGGGGATGTAATGGCTATAATGATGAGCTAAAAATGTGCTATAATGACTAGCAACTACTTGACAGCTACAAAGCATTTTCTGAAGTAGTGTTGCACGGTAAATCGGTACGCACGGTATTGACGGTAAAAAAAAAACACCATTACGGTATTATGGTGCTGACGACCATTCACGAACCAGCTTTATCCTTTTTTTGTTTTCGGATAGCAAAAATTATTTTAATTAAATTCACACAAATAAACGCCGATACGAAGGTGTGAAATTTGCACGAGCGAGTGAAATCCGATCCCACTAGGCAGAGGA
Organism: Lithobius niger; assembly: GCA_023313725.1. Taxonomy (NCBI): domain Eukaryota; kingdom Metazoa; phylum Arthropoda; class Chilopoda; order Lithobiomorpha; family Lithobiidae; genus Lithobius; species Lithobius niger. The sequence goes on from JAHWFP010148357.1 coordinate 85,331, forward strand.
AGTGCCCACATTGCGGAAGGGGCTGGGGGAGGGGTGGGAGAGGGAGCAGCTCTTCAGTAACAAGCGTGTCCGAGCGTGTTTGTGTTGTCGATGTCATACCGTCCAATCAAGAAGAAAGCGAAGTCCCGCTTTTAGTAAAAAATTTAAATGCAAAGAGCCATATTTGAATTCTTTTGTGCTCAAGTGGTAATAGCGCAAAATTATTTCCTAAATTACCGTGATATTACCGTAGACCGCCGTTTTCAGAACCGTACCGTTCTGCAAAAACTTAATACCGTGCAACACTATTCTGAAGTTGTTTAATTTTGCTTATTTTTATATCATGCCGATTTATAAAATCAGTTTACGACCAAACTAGAGTCAATGGGTTGAACATTTAGGACGACACAAAGTAAGAGGATTCTTTATGAACTACACTCATGATTAGACTAGGGGGTCCTTTAAAACGCCCAGCAGGCTGTGATGAGTTCCACTCTCAATTTGCATATATTTTCTTTCAGTGATTGTTATACTTTTGTTAGTGCCTGTATATTCAAACCTCTTAAAAGGACATACCTTCTCACTAATTTCCACCATCCTGCTCGAAATAGCTTTTGCGACATTTACATTGGCTAAAGTAGATGTAGCAATCCCGTTTCTTGAGAGGGAAAAAAATACGAAAATGAATGCCTTTGCAACATTTACACATGTCTGAACTAATGTTGCCAAATTGAGCCATACAGGAAAGCCAACCGGGAGGAATGTACCTTTAAATTTGACTACCTGAATCTTGTAAACGAGCGCCACTGAAAAATGCCTGTTTTTCCAAAAATGAAATTTTTTTTCTCGAGGCCCCCAAATGCCTCGCCGAGGCATATCTGGCCGTTTTCGCAATAATGGTCCGATTTCCACAAACTCTTCGACATTTAATAGCCTGTCAAAATACAAGACTCTTGGGGAAGCCCAAATCCGGACTTTCTTCCTTGAAGACCATTGAAACTACATTTGAAGATTGACCAAAACCAACTACATCGCACTTTCATCATGGCCGCCATTATAAAATTCTGTATTTCTGTATCTTCATTTTATTCTTTTCTTTTAGGGCAAAAAGCCCAAACATATTAGCTTAGTGTATTGTATGAGGTTTGTACAGACAATCATTTTGAAGTGTGATATTTTTTATTGTGTTTGTCGGCCACAATCCATATGGAAAATTTCCACAACGATCGAATTTTAACTTTAAACTTTTAAACGTTAATTGTTCTCTGTAACTTAATGCGTTATAGCATTCAACTAAGCTAATTTATTTAACCACATTTATACTTATTTATATTCTTTTACCCCCAGAAACGCTACCATATGTCCAAACGTATAAACGTCTTACGACCTGGCATTCTACCGGACACGAATTTTTCAGTGTATATATGTTTATTTTAGTTCTCCTCTGGACCTGACTGTGACCCACCGAAACCTACAAATAGCTTGATCTACTATTAAACACTAAAAGAATTCTTAAAAAGATCTGTTCAAACCAAATCCGAAAGTCCAACTGTGCAAAAACTTCGAATTCCCCATTTTTGCCCCCCTCCCCAGCCAAAACTAGTTGTGGTGTTTAACACTACAGTTTACCGTTAAAGCTTATTTAATTTAATAGTAATGTTCTAGACATTACCCAAAGCCAAGTAATAAGCTTTAACAAGAGCCTAATCACGTTGCAAACATGTAAATATTCAATCCGTAGCCAATTATACAAAGTAAAGGCCCATTTCCGAAAGTTCAATTGAGTGAAACTCAAAACAGGCCGATCTTTTTCCGTTTTACATGTTCCCACTCCTTCAAACGGCTCTGCACCCAGTTCCTTTGTTCATCCGACTTCTTCTCCCACTTTCCATTGTTCTCGAGGCCCTCAGCCAATCAGACCTCCGTAGCTACCCCGCGAGTCCGCGCTTACTTCCGGTAATGTGCATAAAACCCCAGCCCCAGAATGCATAGTTAGCACAGCTCACAGATCTCAAGCTAGAGACCGGTCACGCCAGTCGGGAGTGCAGACGCCATGTCCGGAGAATGCCATGCCGGGAACGATGGTGGTGGTTCGTATGTTATAGTTTAGCTTTTGAAAGTTCAGTTTAGGACCCCCATATTCTAAATTTTAGTTTAAAACTTAACTTAACTCTCTAGCTAGAGAATATTATGGTGGAGACGCCTGTAGCGGCATCTTAGGTTTCCTCTCCCCATAACGTCAGAGTGGTTCTCTTTCTAAAAACCAAATTTTTCCAGTTTATTTTAAATGGATTTTTAATCTAAACTAAATGACGGTTTGATCTTTGTGGAAGGCAAATTGAAACAAACTGATGCCTAAGTGCAAAATTGCCGGGCTTTTTATTACTTAGAACAGTTCTCGAGGAAACTAAGGGAGGTTGATCTTTTTGTGCTTGGAAAACTTAGAAACATAACTGTGGACGGTTGATCATAAGAAACATACTGTCAGATAGACTACTATCAGTTGCGGCTGTTTAGTCTTGCGGGTGTCTCCGGGAGCACTCATGATTTACTTTTTCTAATGTGAAAATTTAAAACTTTATTCAAACCAAGGTGTTTGTCTGATTTTGTGAATTACTAATTTGTATATTCCGAACTTGCTACTTTTTGTAAATGTAAACTTGTTGCCTATTTAAATAATTGGTATTCAAAAGCTTTCGAAGCAAACTATAATGTAAAGTGTACTTTCATTCTCTGTCGCAAAAATAAAACCAGGAGTTTTAAGCTTCAGTCGTTTGCTAGACTTGATTAATTGTATTTTAGTGTAAAATTAAATATGTAGCCCATTTTTAGATTTTAGCTAGTTAAACAGTTAAATCCACCGTTGGTGGCAGCGATACCAACAGTTTAAGGTTAGGCCCCTTTAATTAGGACCGGCGCTTCATCCCCCATGCTGGGACAGTGTCCATGCTGTGTTGAATAACGTAAAAAGTCGTCATTAACACCGATTAACCTCAAGCTGAAACTCCACGTACACCAGGGAAACCGGGGGCGTTACAAGCACCTAAGCCG
>JAHWFP010148357.1:93360-105616 GCA_023313725.1 Lithobius niger
GTACACCAGGGAAACCGGGGGCGTTACAAGCACCTAAGCCGTCGTAGCGTCCGCCGTTACAATCTTTAACTCTGAATTATTATTAGTGCCTACATATTTAAACCACTTTTAAATTGACTTCCTAAATCTTTGATCCTGAATTGTTAAAGGAATACTAAACCCTTACTTTTCCAATTTTTTTATGTTAGCGAAGACCCTAAAATCCCTTTTAAGACTCATAAAATCTCGCTTGCCCTGATAATCTCGAAATAAATAAAAAAAAACTGCTACTTTTAAGTCACATCTTCAGACGAGAAGCTGCACGAGCAAGTGCCACAGAAGGCTGTAAAGTTATTTCTTACCAAGCCAGTAAGGGCGGGGTCATTCCCTTCCCCTTGTGCAGCACCAAGCACCCTGGGTAATGCTATTTTGTTTCGGGGGCCTGCGCAGATGAGGCAGACGGCCTGGAATGCGGGAAGAAAAATGGCATCATTCTGCACGACTCAAAACGGAATTTTATCCAGTGACTGTTTAGTTTGGTTTAGTTCAGAATACACCAAAGTCTATGACTTGTAGCCATGCCCCATGGGGGAGTGAAAGCTGCGGCATGTGACTGTCCAACATTGCCTTGAAGCAGTTAATTGAGCTGGCCTTGCACAGGTCGTCTGGAAGATTGTTCCACTCATCAATAACGGCAACAGAGAAAAAGTGTTTCCGCGCATTAAATCTACTGGGTGGCTTGTGTAGCTTGAGGGAGTTCCCACTTTAGTGGTGGTGGCCATCGTGAAGAACTCATTTGGGTCGAGTCTGTAATACCCCTTGAGGATTTTGAAGCACTCAATTAGCATGCCCCTCTTTCGTCTCTGTTCCAGACTTGGCAGCCTGGATAGACTCAACCGCTCCTCGTAGCCCACGTTAGCCTTCATGAGAACACGAGAAGCGAGTCGCTGCGTGCTCTCTAACAACTGAATGTCACGCTGTAATCAGGGAGGCCATGTTGCACTGGAGAACTCCACAAGTGGCCGGATGAGAACCTTATGGACTATAGGAAAGTTTTCAGGAGAAATTCTAGGTAAATGCCTGGAAAGGAAGCCAGCCATTCGCTTCGCCTTAGCAGCAGCCGCAGCGCACTACTTGCATAAGGCAGCTCGGACTCCATAATAACGCTCAGGTCCTTGATTTGGTCTGTATCCTTGAGTCTCTTATGGTCCAGATGACATGGCTTCTTTAAGTTTTTGTGCCTCACGCGTAACGAAGCTCTTCTCGGGGTGGAGCCTCATGCCATTGGCAGTGTACCAGGATTGGAGAAGATCGATGTCACTTTGAAGCCCGTTAGCATTGCTCCTTTCGTTGATCTTTACAGAGTCTTTGACATCATCTGCAAACTTGTGGCAGTCGCCCTGGAGTGTTCCATGTGATTCACTTGTGTAAAGGGCAAACAGCTTCGGGCCGAGCACTGAGCCTTGCGACACACCAGAAGTAACAGGGAACCATTCGGAAGCTTCCCCATTAGCGAAAACTCTCTGCTCTCTGTCCATCTAACCTTTTCAACACTAACCCCGCGGAAGCACAGGTCGTAGATAAGGATGCCATGTACCGCCGTATCGAAGGCCTTTTCAACGTCCACAAAGAAGATGTCGACTGCCTTCGTCCATTGGTTTCTAGCAATAAGGTGATTCGTCATGCACAACCTACCCGGAACAAAGCCATGTTGAGTGTCATCAGAGATGCCAAATTCATCAAGTTCCTGATTAAGTTCTGCCAGGAAGATCCTTTCACAAATCTTGCTTACAAGGGACTCACTGGACGGTAGTTCAGTGCTGAAACCCTAGATCCTTTCTTTTTGTAGATGGGTGTGATGTTGGTCCTCTTCCAGTCTTGCGGTAACATCCCATGACTGAAGGACTTTGACAGAAGCATGGCCAGTGGCTCTGCTAGCGTCTCTGCACATTCTTTCAAAAATTTGTTTGGGATGCCATCAGGTCCACTTGCCTTAAATTGGGGTTAAGGTTTTTCAGTGCAGCAAGCGTCTTTGATTTAGAGATACAGATCTCGCGCAGTGGCCCATGCATGAGGACAGGTGCAGCCTTAGCATGAAAGACCATCTGGAATTTGCTGCCGAACTCATTTGCAACCCCTTTCCCATCTTGAATGGTGTGGCCTTGTGAGTTTACCAGACTAATGGTGGTCGATTTCACTTCATTTTTACAGCTGAGGTAACCAAAAAATTTCTTGGGGTTGCCTTTGATGTCCTTTATGACGTCGTAGAGCTGATCTCGCTTATTTGAGCATAGCTGTTCCACGACCCTATTGCTTTGTTCCCTAAATTTGTTGAAGTCCTCAAAAAGTTTGGTCTTAGTAAATCTTTTCCAACGTTTACGTTTCAGTCGAATGGCGTCCAAAATAACTTCGGGAACCCAGGCAGAAACACAACAAAGTTCCTTTGAATTTTCGGTGAAGTCCACACCCGTTCACCTTCTTCAGAAAAAAATGTCAACAACACAAAAAATGTCCGAAAACTACATGTCTAAAGTTCGCGAATTCCAGTTTTCAAAAACACGCGCGTGGAGGTTGTGTGTGTTTTCCCGAAGTTATGTCGATTTCAAACCACTGTAAACGCCGGTTGCCGGTATTTTGTGGCGTCCAAAATGTGCTTCGGAAGGTTATGATTATTTCTATACCTAGAAAAACTTTCAGGGACATAAGAACCAACCAGCAAGTGAATCAGTTCCAGGAACTTCCTCCAGTCTTCGGTAATGTTAGCGTCTGGGGAAAGATCCAGTCCCATTTAATATTCAACAGCTCCTCGTTGATAGCCCCATAATCAGCCTTGAAAAAGTTTCTTTTTGACATCCCTATTGGCCGTATCCCCTTTGGCGTGTGAAGAAGGTTTCTTAATGGTTGAGTACTGAACCATCCAGAGAACACCCTGGTGATCTGCCTTCCCAAGATAGGGACGGGAACACTGTCCAGAGCCATAAACATGTTCTGAGGTATACAATGTCCAACGTGGATGGATGTTGTCCTTCGACAATTCTCGTTGGAAAGTCAATGAGCTGCACCAGGTTATTTGAGAGAGCAAAGTCGAGAAATTCCCGTTCGACCTGGCTTGCTCCACACTCGAGGGCTTCGGTAGTCCAGTTGATTTTGGGCAGGTTGAAGTCACCAGCGCACATCCAGTTATGCTCGACCTTATAGGTAACCCATTCCCTTAAATCGGCATTGCAGTCATCTCCGTTGTAACTCAGCGGTAGCAACAACAAACAGTCCGAAGAGCTTGAAAGTGAGGCTAATGCCCTCAGCCAAGTTGCATCTGAAACAGTCAATGTGCTCCACACAGATATTGCGCTCAACATAAATCGTAGCACCACCATGCAGTCACTCCATCCTGTCGCATCTGTACAGCACATAGTTGTCCATCTGAATTTGCCCATCAACGATACTATCGCACGAGTTAAGCACGTGTCGTCGGTTTAAAGCAGACGTTTTAAGAATTTGTACAGCTTACGCACTAACATCTATTGACGTTGGATGCCTCTAACATTAATTCCAGTACCTACACTAACGATAAAAATATTCATACTTGGAGGGTTTACTATTCCTTTGAATATGAATATGAATATGAAAAAAAACCCAGCAGCAAGCAAAAAGAGCTTTTAACACCAGGGTACCCACAAAGCTACCAGTTTTTATAACTGTAGGGGGCGATGATGGCAGGGAGCACGGTATCCAGTCTCTGTTTGAACTGCAGAACCGATGTTGCTTCGATGGTATGTTGAGGCAGTTTGTTCCAGGTGTTAACCACACGGAAAGGAACTAAGTCAACTACAAATTTTTACTCTTTAAACTCTTTCAATGTCAGTCATTCTACATTGAAAGTTTGACAGATTTCAAGCTCACTCATCTTCGATTAGAGACCACGTTTGATTTACAATCAGTCATAGATGGGTATAATCATAAACTGAAGTATGTAGGCAGAGAGGACATTGAATTGCCTTTCATCGTTGAAAAGCTTTATACACAGTCTGCCATTAAAACGGTTAGCCAAGCACACAAAGCCAACAATGAATGTCTAAAAGGTAGGCTATTTGACTGAGAACGACTTGCTAAATGTCATCTAAAATAAATAGTTATGACTATAGGCCAATCCAGTGCCTGTAAGATGGGCCTACATTGTGTTGAGAAACGGAGAAGTATATAGCAGGGCCGCCATCCCAGAGAGAGAAGCTGCAGACATTTACGCTTAGTTTTTGGTGTTAAGATGGCTAACAGATGATATTAGGTATTATGTACGTGAAAAAAAAAAGTATGCATAGCCTATATAAAGTTGATAAAAAATGCTTTCTCGAGTATTAACACCGAGATCATGCTAAATTCTAATTACGAGGCAAAACTTCCAGTTCTAAATTTGAAAATTTTCGACAAACAATAGTGTCGCTTGTATTCATCGGGCATTTAAAGAAGTATTTTTGATTCGACCTACGTTGTTTGTGTGTTGGTTTGTTGCCGCGATCAACTTGTCCAATTGCAGCAACAAACAAACATGCAAACGATATAGGTCGAATCGCAAAATACATCTTTAAATGCCCGATGAAGACAACTAAAAATAGTGTTTGTCGAAATTTGCTAAACCAGAACTGCAAGTTTTGCTTCGTAATTTCAGTGTTAATACTCAAATTGGATATCTCCATTCAAAGTAAAATTCCTAAGGACTATTTAAAGTGCTTTCTACTAAGTGTACACTGTATGCCATTTTTTCCCCAACACTGAGATACAGCTTTAACTTTTTTGTGTGGATAACGGGGTTGAGGCTTACATCTTTGTTAACTTTTTTTAATCTAGACTACTGCACATTTTTAACATAGGTAGATAAATTTTAATGCTGATATGCAAGGTTTCTCGTGCTGATGAAAAAAGGCGGGTTCTGGATAGCATGTGGTCTCTTTTTGGTTAAAGAGAAAATGTGACGACAAACATTTGCATACGGACCTACCTCCTGCCACAAAAGGAGCAGTGGAACGTGACATAAGTTTGATACGATAATTCTGTAGATGAGTCACTTAGCAATGCTTACAGTGCTGCTAGCCGTTACAGCTGGCCAACTTCGACTACATTTGAATGATATAGATGCTGAGCTGTATGGCTGATACTTCATATGGTGATTTTTATGATGACACTATGTGTTTGTTGGTGTGCGAATAAAAGCAAAGTGTAAACTCAAAACCGCCACATGATGCACGGAGTGGTATCAGGCGGCCAGCTGAGCTGCTATCTCATTCTGACTTTTGTTACAAGTTGTCTAGCATCCAGCGGCATTTTTGTCGGTGAAAAAAAATTAAAACAAAATTTCCAGCATATCACAGCACTTATGTAAACGATGCTGAGTGACGCAGCTATACAACTATCTTTTTGTGTTAATAAAATACTGATGCAAACCTATTTGCGTTGCCTTTTGGACTTAAAAGTCACTACCTGAGCAGGGAATGGAACCCACGATCTTTGAAACCAAATGTTGAGGTCCTACCACTGATTTATACTGACACGGACATAGTTGTTAAAAAGGCCGTGCAGGGCTCGAATTGTCTTAAAAAAATTGCATAGCAGAAATGCGATACAAAATACAAATTTGCATAGCAATCACGAAAAAATGATTAGCAAGTTTTAAAGAATAATTTATTTAGTAAAAAACAATACAAAAAGTTTAGCCTAAGTTATTTGAAACAATAGCAATTTTTGTTTCACTTTTACTTTGCTACACGCACGGCTACTTGGTCTAGACTATGGCATCCGATGCACGTTAAGACTATTCTGACCTGTGTCTGAAACGAAAGCGCACCAACTAAATACCGAAGGTGATGGTAGGACCAATGATTTCCCAGAAAGCATGTGCAACGTTTGGCCTGCCTAAGTAGGAGGGACTAGCATCTCCGTGTCAGCCAATACGATTATGACTACGCTGTTGTTTTCTCGTTTAATAGAGTTGCATCACTAAACTGCGATACATTATTTAATTTTGCATTGCTAAAGTTTAAATTTGTGGTGCAACTTGCAATGCGATACCGCTCAGTTCAAGCGGTCAGTATGGTTCAGCGGTAGGATCTCGCCGTTTAGTTTCATAGGTCGTAGGTTTAATTCTCCACTCAGTCAGGCAGGGAAAATGCAACGTAAATAGGTTTGCATTGGTATTTAAGTAACCCTTCTCAAGCCCATTTGGCTTTCCGTCCTGTTTAATATCTTTTTGTGTCTAGCTTAATTGTAGAATAGGTGGCCGAAGAGGTGCACACTGCCAAATTTGCCCACACACTCGTATATTTTCAGGTCTGTAAACTCTTTAGTTTGTGTGAGCTCTATCATTTTCATTAGTGGGCTACAATGAATGAAGCAGGCACATTAACCTGTCTGTACACAAACACAAGTGTTCAACAACATCTTACCTGCAGATTGGATAAAGTAAACTCGCCCAAAGTTGGCTAAGGCACCACAAAAAAATATGCCAGCAAATAAGAGGCACATGTAACCCAGCTGCTCTTGATGTTTTGTCGTTTTTTCGCTGTTGTATATAACATCGATCACTTTTCCAATGCAGAACGGAACAGCCATTGTTACTCCGCTGGATACAGCAAGAAGAACAACAGCTCCTAAAATAGCAAAATATTTTTGGCATCCTCAGTAACATATTTATTATTGAATCTGTATTGCTTAAAACTGAAATCAAAAGCAAAATGCAGCCACGGCAGTAGTGAGGGCAAGACGGGTCGGGCCTACTACACTGTAATAGTTCTAGGAAACATCACAAATTGCTTGCAACATTATAACCTCAAAAACAACTCCCCAAACCATCAGACCCTTCTGACATTCCCAATGCAGCTATCGATTTGAGAGCAATATTAGGATAGTCAGAATGAAACAAATGTGTGTGATGCTCTTATCATCCTGCCAAGTTATTGCACCGTACACAAATGAGCAGATAACGTGGTTACATTTTTCGGTCAAACATAGAAGAGAAATGCATTGTCGTAGATGTGACATCCACAATCTCCAGGTTCAACGTTTTAAATTTTCCATGGAAGCAGCCAGTCATCATCTGTAAGTTATTGGAACTCTTCGAATCCAGAATGCAGAGGGCGTAAATAATTGTAGCAGATGAAGAACATTTTTACCAGGATACAGAGAGCTAGGCTACAATAATTTTAAAATGTCTTTAACAATTGTTAAGTAAGCTATGTTAACAACTACTTCTCTTTAACAAAAAAAAAGCCAAATTTTACAGTGGGGTGTGGTCAAAACAGGTTTCTGCTGCCTTAAAAGAAAGTATACACTACCTGTCAATTCTTGCATTTGGTTCCTACAATGCTTTTTCTGCCTTGAGTTTTTTTCTCTGTCCTGATCTGTAGCCAGCTGTGTAACCTAACTGTCCATGAGCCATGAGCAGCCCTCCTATAAAAGCTTTCGGACGAGACGGTCCGCCATCTATTTTCCTCAAGATCTGTCATGGTGGCGACTCAAGAGGGGAGAAAGGGTGGGTACAGATACTGTATATATTCGTTTAAGGCAATAAAAACCAATTTCGACCGAACCCCGGTACAATTGGGCTTTCTATAACCCATTTCGAAAATATTCACTACCTGTAAATTCTTGCATTTACAGATGACCGCGTAATTTTTGGTGGCGGGCACTGCATGACGGGATACCCCGGGTTACGAGCTGGTTTCCCAAAAACGTTCAACACACTTCGCACTTTCTTGATAAAACAAAACAGAAACTGTCAAATCGGTTCTCTTTCGTGTAATTTGGAGGCCCTGAAAAGGGCTGTCTGTTTTAACATGGGATCTTGCTTCCGTCTTCATGGAATGGTCTTCTTTTATGTTGTCGAGTGCTTAAGGGGGCTGGATGACAAATCTGCCTGCAACGATGAATCCCAGACGGTGTAGTCCGTTTTCTTGGCTTGTCATGTCCCTTAAGTAGTGGCTTGTGAAGACGGTCTGACTTCTCCAGGAAGCGGCATGTAATATTTCAGAAAAGGATACTTGACTGTTAATGCCCATGTCGTGGAGAAAGCCCAGAGTTCGTTTGCCGTGACCTTGATGTTGTTGTCTGCACAGTTGATGTTCTGTTCTTCGTGGGCTTTATGTATGCCGACTTTGATCCAGTTGAAGTGACATTAGCGCCTTTTGTGAAAGGAAAAAGAAGTTGAATGCATCCTCACGTTGTCTTCAGTTCTCCTTTCGTTCCCCTTTCGTTGTCTGTAGTTCTCTTAATGTAGCAGCGCAAAGCTCGAACTGGACAGAGGGTTCTTTCGGGTTCATCGCCAATGATGTTTGTGAGCGCTGGAATGATGATTGGCTTTGAAGGTTCTGAGGGTCTTTGGGTCTTGGCACGAAAATCTGGACGAGGCCTCAGATGGATGAACTTGCAGTTGTCGAAGAAAAAGCAGTATGCCGGATCGCCAGAGTGTGCTTGCATCACTACATCGCACACTTGCTGTCAGGTATGTGAGGAAAACAGTTTTCCGCATCAGGTGGTTGACGTGACATGTTTGAATTGGTTCATAGGGGTCTTTCATGAAGGAATTCAAGACGAGGGAATGAAAGGTCCCAGTCCGGCAAAATGCGGTGGATGGAAGAGAGTTCAACTTCAAAGGTTTTCAGGAAAGTCGAGATGCGAAAGTCTTCTAAAAGGTGAGCGTTTCTGGCAGCTTTGAAGACAGAGTTTAGTGCAGAGTGTTTGACGAGGATTGTTGAGCCTTTTAGGCCATCTTTGAAAAGGTCATTGAAGAAAACTAATAGTTCGGATAAAGTGGGATGGATTGGATTGATTTTCCTTCTGTTGCACCAATGAAACTATCGTTTCCAATGACTGTCGTAGATTTTGCTGGTGGATGCTCGAATGGCTTTGCTTGGAATTCTGATGGCTTGCTCATCAAGAATACCTGTCTTTTTTACGAGTCCGATGATAGTAGCCGCCTGTGCAGGTGTAGGATGTTGGGATTCGGCTGGAGTTTGGTTCCTTTCCATTGAGAGAGTAGGTCTGGTATTTTTGGAAGACTTCTTGGGTGGTCTATAAGAAGGCTTAGGAGAAAAGGGAACCAAGGAGTTGCCGGCTAGTTCGGAGAGACAAGAAAGAGGCCCTGGGTCTGTTCGAGCTTCTGCTTCTGAAGGACGATTGGAAGGATCTTGAACGGAGGGAAGAGGTAGGCGTACAGATTCTTCCATGGGCAGGTTAGAGCATCCACGTCCCAAACTTGATCGTCCGGAAGCGGGCTGATGAAGTGGGGAAGTCTGGCATTGTGCCTCGTGATGAATAAGTCGATCATTGGGGTGCCCTGTGTGATGAAGAGATATTCGCAGGTTGATTTCTTTAGGGTCCATTCCCCAGATGGAGGTTTGGTGCGGGAAAAGGCATCACCTATGACATTCCGGTTGCCTGGGATGTGGAGAGGGAGCAAGGTTGTGTTGGTTGATTGACAAAGAGTGAAAATTTCCGAGGTGATTTGATGCAAAAGCCGACATCAGGTTCCACCTTTGTTCCGGATGTATGCCATGGCTGTAGTGTTGTCCGCTTGAACTTGGACCGTTTTGTCTGCTACAAGGTGCTGAAAATGACAGAGTTGAAGATTGCTCGTAGTTCTAGTACATTGACATGCTCTTTCGTGTTGGGAGGCCAGGTTTCTGATATTACGTAGTGGTTGATGTGGGCTCCCCATCCTTCCAGGGCAGAGGCGCACCATCAGGGTGTTCGGGGTGTTCAGCTGAACAAGGGCCCTGCACAGTACAGAAACAAATTCAGAACGCAGAATTGCGGATGAATTTTAACGAAAAAGCTACAAACCCATAGCCAATAGCCAACAATCACCACATTAAAAACCCACATATTTTTCACATTTTTTATAATTGTTCTTTTATTGGGTGGGGGATGGGTCTTTTGGTTAACTGATGCACGGGCCCGAAGCATACTTGTTCCGCCTCTGTTCCAGGGATGCATTTGTCAGGAGGTAAAGATCTGGACTGGGTTTGTGGTGAGAGACGGTCTGTGAGAGGTTGTGAGCGTCCGACTACCATGTGAGGCTTTCCGAAGGGAAATGACTGTCTGTTGGTTTGGTGGCATTCTTGGCAGGTTGGAGTGAGCCCCAAATGTCGATGCGAAAATGGTGAAAGGGTCGTGTCAGGTCATCCATCTTCCGTAGGGGATCAGGCTTGCCATGGAGTTCATTTTCCCTATGAGTGAGTTGAGGGACGTTAACAAATGATTCCGTGATCGAAGGAAGGTCAATGTTTGTTAGTGAAGGTCTTCAATTCTGTCCCCTGAGGGTTTCACAGTAGCGGATACCAAGTCGAATGATACGTCTAAGAAGGTGAAGTCCTGGGATGGTGTGAGCCTTCACTTCTTTAGTTCGATTCCGAAGCCTAGTTTGTGAGGCCTTTGTGGTGAAATCCCTGTTGCTGATAAGTTAATGCTTGTTTGAGCAATGAAGAAGCCAGTCATCGAGATATGCGCTAACGAGATTCTGAATTTGGTTAAAGTGGCTTAGAATCAGTTTGAGGACAAGCGTAAAATTCTTGGTGAATCGTTTAGTCCGAAAGGGATCCATTGGAATTCAAAAACTTTCTTCATGGACATGAAGCGAAAGACGTGGTGGACTGAAGGGTGTAGAGGGACGTGAAGGTAAACACCCTTGAGGTTGATGGAGATGTTCATTCATTCGGTTTGAGCGTTTGACGAATGGGTTCGAGAGTTTCCATCTTGTAATGATGATTTTCCATGAAGCGATTGAAGGGTTTGAGGTTGAAAATACACCTTTTGCGTCCAGATTCCCTTGATCTGAGGAAGATGAAGCTGTCGAAGCCTGGTTTGAGAGGATCGGGAGATTGACGAATTGCGTCTTTGGTGAATCGTTTACTTCCTGGAAGAGTGCCGAAGAGGGTGTTGGTGCAAATCCCCCAGGGTGGGAAAGAAACAATAATCGGGTTTTGTAGAAAGGTTGGTTGAAAGATATGAGAGATGATGGAGAGAATGGTCGAGTCGACGGCGATTTTTTTTTTCCAGGCAGGTATGAAGTGACTTAGAAGTCCTCAGACAGGGATCGAGTGGCTGGCATCATTGGCTTTTACAAGATCTGTTTCGCTTACCAGGGGATGCTTATCTGCTGTGACGGTCGAAGAGGTATAACTGCGTTTGTTGTTGTGCCCCCTTCCTCTTGAAGTCTTGATTTTTCCGAAAGGGCTGGTGATTGCTTCGATGTGATCAGGGTGGTGCCGAGCTTTGAGTGGGACTTGGATGGTGTGGATAAGGCTTGGTGTTCCCTGCGGGTTTGTGGCGTTGGTTGTTGTTCTTCAGAATGGGTGGTTTGTAGAAAGGCAGATTTGTTTGTGGCCTGGGTGCTTGGGCTTTGGGTTTCCGAGATACGTCGAAATGAGAAGCAAGGGTGGAAATTAAGCCTCTAAAAAGGCTTTCGAACTCGTAAAGGGGTCGATTCCTAAGGATGTGCCTTGTGGAGTGGTTAAGGTTGGGTGGGGTGTTCAGAGCAATGTCACGTAAAAGCAAAGTTGAATTAAAGAGAGCCTTGGTGAACCAGCTGAAAGGTGGTAAGAGGCGAAAGAGGCTTTGTTGAAAAGTTCCGTGATGAGGAAGTAGAAGCATTTGGCTTCTTGATGGCTTGATTCCGTTGTGAGTCTTTTGCAGAGGGTGTTGATTGCCGTGCTGAGGACATCTGCTTGAGATAGTATGTGGCAGGAAGTCAATCTGAGGATTTTGTCATTTTCTCTGAGGATGCTGGTGGCAATTTCGGCCTTCCTGGGAATGCGTAAGGCGGTGCCGAAGTCCATCTTTACTTCAGAAGTGAGGAATTTGGATTGCGGATAGGTTTTGACGTGTCGGGGGTTGAAAGCACCATCACCGATGGAGCGGAAGAACCAGTTTTCCCAAACGGGTCTGGGAGGTGGGGTTTCTTTGTCGAATTTGAGGGGTTCACCCTTGCCTAAAAGAGCACCAACCGTTGCTGAGGAGGGTGGTGGGCTGTCCAATCTTCACACGTTCCTTTGAGTTTCTATCACGGAGACCGAAGTCGAAACCGGTGACAAAGCCTATGTTTTTAGTGGGTTCAGAGCCAGGAGGAGCAGGTTTGTAGAGGAAGTTGTCCGGAATGATGCTTTCGATGGTCTTGAGCAAGTTGTAGAGAGGCATGGCAGTTGGATCGTTGTCCGCTTGGAGTGAGTCGACAAGTGGGTTTTGTGGAATGAAGTTGGCGTGTGGAGTTGATTCGTTGCCGAGGTGGTGCGAT
>JAHWFP010148357.1:106016-123986 GCA_023313725.1 Lithobius niger
ATCGCACCACCTCGGCAACGAATCAACTCCACACGCCAACTTCATTCCACAAAACCCACTTGTCGACTCACTCCAAGCTGACAACAATCCAGCTGCCATGCCTCTCTACAACTTGCTCAAGATCATCGAAAGCATCATTCCGGACAACTTCCTCTACAAACCTGCTCCTCCTGGCTCTGAACCCACTAAAAACATAAGCTTTGTCACCGGTTTCGACTTCGGTCTCCGTGATAGAAACTCAAAGGAACGTGTGAAGATTGGACAGCCCACCACCCTCCTCAGCAACGGTGGTGCTCATCTAGGCAAGGGTGAACCCCTCAAATTCGACAAAGAAACCCCACCTCCCAGACCCGTTCGGGAAAACTAGATTCGAGGCCGAAACTAGATTGTCATCTTCGGTGGGAGGAATGGATGGTAAAATGCTTGACTTTGAAAGCGGTGCTAAGGGTCGAAGAAAATTGTCATTGTTTTCAGTTGGAATGGTGTTGGGACGACTTTTTCTTGGACGAGATTGAGGGTCGAGTGTTTTTTTTTGCGGCCGGAATCGTTGTCGGATGAAGTTATCCAGTCGCGAGTATAGGATTGACTATGAGAAGAGGGGGAAGTGCCGGAGCAGATGGTTTGGCTTTGTAGTTAAAATCTCGAATGGCACGATCCATTAAGGCATGGATGTCTTTCACTGAAAGTGGACGGTTCTCTGAGGCGTGATGTGAAGAGTTCGATGAGGGTGTGAAGAGAGAGACGAGAGGTCGAGTGGGCCATCGGTCGAAGAGCGATTCTTTGTCCTCTTGTGCTTTCGGGGCAAGGGGAGGAAGGCAACTGGCTGCACTGAAGAAGAAATGCTGATGTCCGAGCGGAGGTCGATGGTTGTAGAAAGGACGAAGGGAGACGAGGAGGTGACAGGGATGGGCAAAGAACAGCGTAGGCACTGACGGGCAGAGGGCTAGTCGGAGGAGACAAGGTTCTTGGGCTGAGATTTGACGAGTCTTTCGGGCGAGCCTGGAGGGAAGCTTGATCTTTCAGTAAAGGTTCTTTGCACTTTCGGTATCTTTCGGGTCCTTCGTCATGGAGCGTTCCATGTGACTAGATACTTGAACTTGATGGACAGCTGGCTTGAGCAAGGAGCTTTCGGGTCCTAGATCTTTCTGTCTTTCGGTGAAGGATGAGCAGGAATCGGGAGAGAAAGCTAAGTGACCGTCTAGAACGGGAGCCTGAGGAAAACAGTTGGCGGACCGTTTCGTCCGAAAGCTTTTATAGGAGGCAGTTGGGTTACACAGCTGGCTACAGATCAGGACAGAGAAAAAACCTCAAAGGGGAAAAAGTATTGCAGGAACTGAATGCAAGAATTTACAAATGGTGGATATTCTCGAAACGGCATATAGAAACTACTTCCTTATGAGGGAGGGCAAAAGAAATGGATACAAACAGTAACTGCCTGGATCTGCCTGTTTGCCCTATGACGAGCTGAGCTGTGGCCAATACATACAATGGTTAATCCTTTAGACGAAAAGTCGACTATACATAGTCACCAAGCAGAAAGCAGTTGTATTGCCAAAAGCGTTAGAAACTTTCATCCAGAAGGACAAGGCTTACAAGGGAAAACCCATGGATTCTAACCAAAAAACCTTCAATCATGGTAGAAGCCAATGGAATGTCCAGTACATGCCAGAAGCCAATATAAATGTCCAGCAGGCCTACACGTCAGAAGATACTCCACAGTTGTTGAAGGAGCCAGGTATCACAGGCTCAAAGCCAGCTATTGAAGAAGGGGGAAGTCCAAAGTCAACATTTTGGACTTCTCATACAAATGCTGCCTGAGGCAGTAGATTTTTAGAAAATGGACCATCAAAAAAGTCCATAGATCGGCAACCGCCGTTTACAGTGGCTTATTGTCAACATCACGAAGAAACAAGAATAATAACACAATACCACCTTCGGGTAACGTTCCTGCCTCCATGTAACGTTCGTGGTTAAATTTGTGCTTCGTTGCATTCTGAATTCTGATGAAGGTGAACGGCTTCAAGTTTTCACCGAAAATTTAATGAGAGAACTTTTGGTGGTTCTTGCTGAACTGGTGAAATTTCCTGAAGGTGGTATTGTGTTATTCTTCTTGTTTCATCAAAATAGTGAAACCATTTTGGCCTAGGACTACTCCATTTTGATTTTAGTCCAAGATAACTGAAGGTAGAATAAATCATGCACAGTAAATGGTAACGAAGCAAACAGTCTGCATTACAGACTAGCCTTGTGAGACACTGAGAATATAAGATACACTGAGGAAAAAAGAAAAAACAAGTGCCCAGATGAGACTCGAACCCAGGACTTCCTGCATAATAGGCCGGGTGTGTAAAGAGTGGCTGAGGCTTCTAGCTCCAACTGAGATTAGTACCTCTTCAACCTTTCTCAGTGATGACTAAAGGAGGTCACAAACATATACAAGGAGAGAAGGCAACTTGCTTATTTGCCGCCATGCTAGGAATAATGCAAGCGATTAACACAGAATAGGCTAAATCATAAGATAAAGTGTGAATGATGCAAACAGTCTGCTTAAAGAATGACCTTGTGAGAAAAGATCCAGTAATCTGTGAAAAAAGAAACGCGACTGGGACTTGAACCTAGGAGTTCCCAGGGTTCGTGAGTCTTACGTAACCAAGTAACCAGGTTACAGTGGGGAAAATCTAGAATTGGGGAAAATTTTAATTTTTCCCATCACTAGAAGTACTGTAAATGATGGATGTATGCCTTTACTATGTGTTACACCACCAAATTTCTGTTAGTAACGCTACTAAAAATGCATCGAATTGAATCGAAAGGCTGCATAGTAGCGCTTGTTGTCGTACTTTTCGTGAGTCCATGCCAACGCCATCTTTCGGTAGTGCTAAAAGCTGGCCAGCAGTGTAGAGCAGCTTCTCATTCTCGACTCAATACCTGCATTGGGCCTACTAGCTTCCGGTTGCCGATCCTATATGGGTCTACATGTCTGCATAGAAAGCAAGGGTGGATCCAAGAGACAGATCGAGGGGGCTGCGGGCCCCTCCAAAGTAAATAAACTTGGAAAAATTGTCGAAACTGATGGAAAAAAAGTGTTAACATTAATATAAGACTGCAAAAAACAGAAAAATCACCCTGCGTCCCACTCCGAGACATTATTATGGGTCCGCCCTCCGTGGTTGTATGACACTATTGTGGAAAACTTACAAGACACTATTTTTAAAATGGCAGTTACAGTTCATCAAATTTTGGGGAAATTCTTGTTCGGTTACTGGTCTGCTTGTACGATTCTCAAGATCCGGGAGTTCCCATGTACTATCCAGGCACTCTCGCTATACCTCTAACCAGCGACATACTAGGCTGGGCAGTGTTTGTGACCTAGGCCACCACTGAGAAAAAGATTGAACAGCTAGGCCTACTAAGCTGGGCTGTCCACAGCATAGTCCTACAGCCACGGTCCAACCCAGTAACGCATCGATGTGAGTACCCAGCCTTGCAAGTACTGGGATCGAGTCCCAGTCAGGGCAGTTGTCTTTTATTTCTTTCTCAAATTCGTGTTATCTTGTTTATCACAACGTCACTCTATAACAAAAAGTATTGGAAAACTTCCACATTTCAATCAACAATACGATATAATTTCTACCAGAGGTAGAACATTTTTATTAATGAGCCCTTTAGGTCCTCAAACCTAAGATTATTAGTTGTTTGGGACGATACGTCATTAGCAGCGTCGTATGCATTAGTGGTACAAAAGTTTTGGGATAGACAGATATTAAAATCGATATCGGATTTACAGATATCTGTTATTTTTTGTCTATCGGTCTTGCATCTGTATCGATATTTATTTACTGATATTTTAGCCGATACGACCAACTTCCGTGCACGAGGGCTACTCAGCCAAGCTTGAGAGAAACCTTTGCCTGCATAGCATGCTTGTATCCCATGAAGTCATCTGCACAGCCGCTTAGTGAATTCAACGCACGCGCATTGTCAGATTCAGGGCGAGTTCTTGCGATTAGGCCTATCTGCAGTGTCTTATCGTCAAAGGTACACCTCCGGATCTGACACCACTGATAAAAAAAAATGAAATTTACGTTTTCTTCCATACAATTTAAGAATGATGAAATATGAGGTTGACTTTCTGACCCACCGACTCTTTTTTTTTTAAATCGTTATCGGTGTATCGGTATCTGTATCAGATCGGACTGGGGCGAAAAAATCGGTATCGGATCGGTATTTTTCTGTATCGGTCGATCCCTACAAAAGTTGGTTTCGCGCTGTACTAGCGCCATCATGAAAATGATGGCATCCCCGGCGAAAAAATGGCGGCAACGAAGCGATGCTCATCTGACTGTCCTTGCTGGGATCTTCCGATGTTATCAGCTTAGATAGGTTTGCTATAAAGTACTAGAAAAGAAAACCTAAGAAACGAATGGCGCTGTACACTGAATATAAACCCTACACGAATACTTTGTCTGAGAGAGGCTCGAGCTCGTATAGACCTACCAAGCATGAGCCAAATGAGAGGCAGCTCTGGTGGCTTCCCTGCAAGAGTGAACCCCAACAGCCACAGCTTGGTGGCCCTCTAGTAAGGTTTTTCACCATTAACACCTATCTTCGTACTACATCGCCACTGCATTCCATCGTCGTCAATCTTGCACGGCAGTCGCACCACAAACCTTCCGAGACTAGCACAGCCGATGAAGCAAGCCATTTACTAGAAAATCGCATCCTCCCTAACAACTAATAATCCTAGCTCAAACTACTTGAGGTACCCTCTTCAGTTACCTGGTATTAGTAACGTAGTGATGTATTAACGTAGTGAGGTATCCACTGAAAGATACGCTTCTTTCAGGAGATACCATTTACACTAGCTACCTGCATATGAATGAAGTTGTGGTTGGTAGTGTTGCTAGTCTGTAAGATTTAATCGCATTGTCGTCGACACTATTGATCAGCTGGGTTAGGTAGTTGCCTAGGCTCGAATTTAACCAATTTACACCTCGGAAGTTGGTTTTTCTCCATGCTGAGTAGATGACTGCCAGCATTTACTCAGCCACTACGACCACCCGGCTAAAAATTTAAACAAAATATAAAAAAAATAAATAAAAAAAAATTAAATATACAATTACCTGCCATTCTCCAGCTTTCTGGTTTAGCCAACTGCAACAATCGTAATAGTTCATTTTTGGATAGCTTTTTCACTTTCTTCTTTGCCGTCTTAGCTGTCGCTGTCGCATAGCAACGAACAACAGTGGAGAGTGGAGGTTTACTATTACGAAGGTTATGGAAAGTCCACTTGCAGCAGCTTCGTCCAGAAATTGGCTTAAATCCAAAAGTTTTGGAGCTATACAACGGCAGTTTCCTAGCAATCTTGCACAAAGAAATGCATCTTAACAACGGCAACATTGTAAAAATGGTTAGTCCTCAGTTCACAAACATCAAACTCGTTTCACTAAAAACCGTACGATAACGACATTTAAGTTCGGTGTTGCAAAACTTAGAAATCAACTCATTCAAAACTTTCAACTTCAAGTTCAACCGGTACGATTTGTTTTGACTGACACGAAGTACGGACGAGCTGTTCTAGACAATTCTGCGTGAGCTAGTATAGCAGTCATGGCCTAAATAGTAATCATGCAAGTTTCTTCAAAATAAATATTTTGTCTTTATCGAAAAATTTAAACTTATTCCTTCTCACAAACCAATGTAAACAATCGAGGAAACAAGCGACAACGGCTGCCACGCCATCGTCTGCTGCAAACCGGAAGTTCCGGTTCACTCGTTGCCTCTGGGATTTATAAAGCCGGTCGAGAAACGAAATGCCGTCAGGGAACATTTTATCTGAAGTTGGGAAGAATGGAAGTATGAATTTTCACCAGTTTTTTGCACGAATATTGGTTCATCGTATCTGGTAAGACGGAATGCACATAAAATTATTTTCTATTTGCAGAAAAGTCTGGATGGCATTTGTATGGTATCAGCAGGCAGTTTGTTCCACAAAGTTCAGTTGATGATGATGATGCTATGGGCGTCCGTTTTGGAAAAGGGCTCTGGCCGAAGCCGCAATGCCCTCCCCTCCAACACAAAACAACCCCCCCCCTCTCCACTACCCCTTAATCATTACCCCTCATATTTCACCACCACAAGAGCACTCTCTTGCCCCCCTCCATCCAAGGAGCCACCTGACAACCTCCTCCTCCTCCCCCTATTCCGCTCTTTTCCCGAGGTCCTCCAAACCCCAGCATTAGATCAACACATGCCCCAACGTCTCTTCCACATCCCCGCAGACCCCACGGGTCGCATCGCCATCATCCCCACCAGCCCTCCACCCCAAATCCCTGGTATCCAATGAGCCTCTCCCCTCCCTCTCCCTAAAGAACAGGACACTCCCCCAATCCCCCAGATACCATTTCTCTCACCCCATTCTCATTTTCTCCTCACGATACCGCTCCATCGTCGACTTCCTTCCCATACCCCGAGTCCACCTCTCTACTTCCACTTCTGTAATGCCCTTCCTCCATCCCCTTCTACTTTCCGATTCCTCCCCCCCCCCCACGCCTTTCACCCGAGCAAACTTTCCTGCCAGCCTCATCGCCGCCTCAACCCACTTTGTACACCACCCAGTCACACAATCTAACCCTCGTCAAGCTCCCTAACCCCCTATCAAAATCCAATTTTGCCATCACCTCCCTAGAATCGAAACAAGATTGGCCCATTTCCCCCGTTACCACTTTTCCAGCCATAAACCGATTAGCTCCCAATGCCCATCGCTCTAACTTCCATTGAAAGCACTCCACATGCCTCCAACACTCCGTAACAATACTCCTTCACCCTCCTCACCAGAATCTTCCCCATCCTCAAGACTTCGTTCCCCCCTCCCAATCCCCCACAGGTCTTCCCCCTACCAAAAACCATATATCCCGATTTATCACTGCTAAACTTCATCCCCCTCTCACCCACCCCCATACTACGCACACACCTCCAACAGCTGATCAAGGCCCTCCTTCACCCCTTCAAGAGCCCCAATATTATCTACGAACGTCAACACCAGAGTGTGCACTCACTCCTCTTCCCCCTTTCCCCAGCTGAAACCCCTATCCAACTTCTTCTCCAACCCTCTAAAAAAAAATCAAAAAACAACATTGGGGATAGCGCGCACCCTCACCGTAACCCCCCTTTTATTAACAACCCAATTTGACTGTAACCTTTCCCACCGGGCCACATAAATACCCCCCCCCCCCCTGAATATCCTCTGAAGGAGACTAACAAAACCCTGCTCCACTCCCAAAATCCGAAGCTCCCTCCACAGCAGCCACCATCTGACCACATTGTACGCCTTAGAATAGCCAAAAATGCCACCCACATACTTCTCCCTTCCTTCCTCGCAACCTCATTCGCCTGCGTCACCACAAAAACATTGTCCCCAAGTCTCCTCCCCTGCCTAAAACCATTCTGAACCTTACCCAGCTCTCCCCTGCCCTCAAAGTCCATACGTAAAATAGGAATTTTCATCAAAACAACAATTTTGAAAACAGAAGAAACATGGCGGCACCCACGAAAGCCATCTAACTTCCTGTTCTCGCCTGAATGAGATTAGTGAGACATGCACCCTATAATAATTATTCATCATTCTTGTTGTAATCAAGATCGATGGAAAGCTAGTATATAGGAAGATTGGTCAATCACCAGCTCATTAAGTGACATTACTGACGTCACTTAAGGCACGTACACTGGAGCCTTTCCAGTTTGACTTGTGCACATGTGCACAAGCTGTTGGAAGCTTTTTGGGCTGCATTGTGAAGTCATTGGAGGCAGCAAAATGACCAGCCAATGGAACGGCAATATGCGAAGAGCTCGGAATAGACCCCCTGGTCGTAATCACTCCTATGATGTGCGATGGGGCGCCATCACAAGAGTCCAACAGCAAAACGGTCCATGGTCATGTTCCATGGTAAGAGCGTCACAGGTGTCCAGTAGTACGAGGATCCTCGGTCGTAAGGATCCTGTCACAATGAGACCCTTGCAGCTGGAACCCTGTCATAAGAGTCCAAAGTCATGCCTCTCCAATATCCAGGAGGCACAGCCACAAGACTCCAAAGGCACAAAGGTCCAATGGTCATAAGGGTCCCGTGATAAGGGCCCAATGGGGCAGCGCCACGGGGATCGAACGACACGAGGGTCCGCGGTCATAAGGGTCCCTGCCGTAATGAGACCCACGACAAGAGTTCACCATCAGAGTAGTCCAACATGGCACCATCAAAAGAGTCGAAAGTTATGCTAAAACTATATAGAGGAAATGGGTCAAACTCTTTAGCTGGCAAATAACAATGCAAGTACATATGATAGCGGTTCCCTTTTTTTTTACTTCTCTACCACACGCACAACTACCTATGCCTTTCTCCTACTGTAGATCTGTATACACACAAGGCCATATTGTTATAACAGAGCACTTATTTCACTCCCCAACCCCCACCCCTTTTTTTCCTTCTTTTTTCTGTTTATATAAATCAATGGTGAATTTATTGCTGATAGTGTGTCGGGCCGAAGTCGAATATTTTTTTCTCTGAAATGTCAAGTTATTCGATCATTATTTTAATTCCTGGATCCGTATGTAAGACATAATTTCCTTAGGTGCTTTATGGTGTGGGGGTGGCCAGATAAACGCGCGGGTGAGCATTTTATTAGCATTTGTAGTAACCAGTTTTGGTTTTGGGTGGATATGGTAATTTCCGGATAAGCACATTCACGATTCAAGGCGCAGCCATCTGTGATACTTCCGCTTTGAGATGACAGCCGCTTTTACGGCTGAACATGGTAGGCATATTAAGTAGAAGTAACTCACAAAATATGTTGGAGAAACTCAAATCCGATGATTTGGGTAAATCACAGCTGCAGTTAAACTGTGATACTATTTGCAAAATGTACCCCAGCAAAGACAAAAGTTTGAACTACTCTTCCAATAGCTGTTCGATTTTATAAATTGATGTTTGCATCGATTTTACGGTATACAGTTTTCACATTTGTGGCATATGGAGCGCCATTACTGCTTTTATTCAAAACTATATTTCACTACAAAATCTATTCTCAATACGCATCGTATTGCAATTCACGTCGCAAAAACATGCATTAAATCCATGCTTCCCAGTTTGAAAATTATCACCAATCAAATCGTGCAGAAAAAAAGATGATGAGTAATTTTACCGACGCAAGAAAACACGAACTAAAAATCGAACAGAATCTCGCATAAAATCACGGACAAAATCTCGCATAAACTCTACACGAGAGGTTCCAGGAATGAACAAGCGATAGAGATCTGGGCTGACGAGCTGAACCCTCCTACTACGCTACTCGACCGCAGAAAGGAGAAACGCTTCTGTAGGCACTCTTGATTTTAGGAACCAAATTATTATTTATTTTCCCTTCTTTTTTTTTTTACCTCCTTGTATCTTATGCGCCCTTACTTCCTAGAAAGAAATTGTTCCCGGTACACGTAATATTCTCTCTAGGCTTACAGACACAGCCACGAAAATACCGAACGATGTTTGTTTTTTGGTAGGAAAAAAGTTAGAAATGAATAAATAAATTAGACTACAAATGTTCAAGTTCAAGCTCAGTGGACTTCTCTTCTTACGATCAGTTTTCCCATACAGCAGAGGAGTGTTTTAAAGGCATTGATTAAAACCATTTTCGGAGTTACTAGTTTTTTTTTTCTTTCTGTTTTATAGTTTTTTCTTTAGCCATATTGTATTTTTTGCTCCGCTGCGTTTTCAAATTCATCTTTGAAATGCATAAATTATTAGCATGTTGGCCTTACTGGAAAAGGTGAAATTTTCTGTAGGTTCTCTTCGGAGTCGGCCTCCTGGTCGTTAAGCAAGAATAATTTTTCGTTTTGAATCTCACTGTAACAGAATTTTCTGAAATTAACGCTCGTAGGTTGAAATTGGATACCAAACCTGCATCATCACTTCGAAGCATTCATATTCTAACGTTTTTGAAAAGTGTAACTGCAATATTGCACAAAAAATTGCAAAGTACCGTATGATTTTCACTTAAAAAAGGCCTACCATTCATCATACGCTCCCCACCCCCACCCCCCATCCCAAAGCTTCAGAGAGTGAACGTTGCAGCTAGTGGTTGGGTAGATGTTTCCTGTGACTAATTAACCCCCTCTTCCTCCTGGGCAGAATACCCCCAAATCAATCGTAAAAACAACTTGCTGTTATAAAACTTTGAAAGAAAAAAGTGTATTAAGTGAGGATTTGGACAAATATGACACTGTGGGACATGAAGGTTTGGGGTGGAAAGCTGATAAGAAGCAAAAAAAAAAAAAAATGGTATGCCATAAGGCCCCTTTACAGACGGGTCCATTACAAGAAGTTAACAGAAGGCCTAAATAAAATTAAAAAGTAAGGGGTGGAGCAACTGAAACCTCTCCTTTCAAGGCACAGGGGGTCGTGTTGTGTTGTGGTTTTTTTTCTCGCCATGCTGGCCTACTTGTATTTGTGACGAGCCCCTGTGTCTCAAGGATGGGACCAAACGTTAAGTTAATTTCGTAACCAAAAACGTACTGAACTCCCCACTGATAAATACTGAGCCGTCCCTAACCAGTAACCATTTTGTAACACATGTTTAGTTCGTGGAAATAGCTGCACTAATGACAACCTACGCACCGGCAAAAAACAGCCCAATTTTACCTGGATGGGAGGTCAAAATTGGTTTCTATTGCCTAAAGGGGAAAAATACACTACCTGTAAATTTCTTGCATTTAGTTCCTGGGTGCCTGTTACCCTGGAGGAAATAAAAACGCAGATACGCCCAGTTCGCACACCCACTGCATTAGCAGGCCTTTTATAAATGGCGAATGGACAAGCCAGTTGCCATCTCTTTTCCTCTCAATATGTCACGATTGGTGACTCAAGAGGGGAGGTTGGGCGGGATATTTACAGGTAGTGTATTTTTCCCCTTTAGGAAATAGAAACCAATTTTGACCTCCCATCCAGGTAAAATTGGGCTTTCTAATTGTCGGGGAAGGAAAAATACACTACCTGTAAATTTCTTGCATTACAGATGACCTCGTCGTTTAGGTGGAGGGCACCATCGTGACGGGTTCCGAAGGGTGTGAACTGGGTCCCCAGAGGCTCGTTGATTGGTTTTGGACGAAAGTCAACCGAGTGGGCAGTGTAGATGATAGTGTGAAGCCATCTGAGTGGGGAGAGATCCTGCCATTGTTGAAGCTAGTCAGCTAGGCGGATTCGAAATTTTTCCTCCTTTTCAAGAATTTTTTATTTTTTCTATTATTATTATATTTATTATTTTATATTTCGAAAGAATGGGATTATCTTGAAGGTTCGATGGGCTTAATTCCGTGAGATTGTATTGTAGGCCAAACCAAGAAGGTATAGTTCATGTTGAGAGTAGAGCTGGAGGTGCTAGAATGTCATATTGAGGTGACAATTCACTTAAGAATATGTCATGAGATTAAGGACAGGATATTCCTTGGAACTCTTGCATTGAAGGGTTACGGGTTTCCGAATCATCAGAAGGATGAGTTTCCAATTTAAAGTATGATAGAAAGGTTCAGGAATCAGCGACAAAAATAGTCAGTGTTGAAGGCTTTGGATAGTCCATTCCGGAAGGTAGACACATGTCATGAGAAGAGGGTTGGTGTTAAGGGACGTGCGACAACGAAAAGATGTATTCCCTTGTATGGGGGCGGCATAGGGTGCATGGAAGAGTGAGAGTTCGTATGTTTGAAACGAATCGCATTTGAGGTTTTGTTGGCGTGGACCTTGGGGCATTGTCCCATTGCCAGACTTGTCGGGCTATGAATTGGTCTTCAGGCATGGCTTGGTTTGATCTAATCCATTCCTGGGATGTTACTGCTTCTTGGCGTCGAACATTTTCAGGTTGTGCACAGGCTGAAGGATGGTAGAAGTGGAAATTGGGCGTGGTTTATAGCTTACTGTATGGTTACCAAAATGGACTTGAAGGAGCGGAGTGGAATTCAGAGTTTGAGTTCGCTTGTCCGATAATGGAAGCTTTGGTTTTGTTGGCGCACGAAGTGGTGGTTGGGGGTGATGTATCTTAAATATCGGCCTTATTCCAGTGAGGGGAAGGGGTGAAAGTCTCCGGAATTTAGCGTCGGTTCTACGACAAAGTTAGAGTTTTCCTTAATCTTGCTGCTTCTTTCTTGTTGAGGTCAAGTTATGCAGGATTACCCCAAGGGGAAAGCTGGGTCCTCAAAGCGAGTTGGTTTGGGCTTCTTTTTGACGTGAACTTTAACACCTTGAGAATGACGGTTAGAGGAAGCTGAGCACAGAAGTTCGGAGGTAAGGTTCCTTCCTGAGTTGACGTTGAAGAGAGTCCCCAGAGTTAGAGAGTCCCCGGAGCCGGTTGTGGCGGACTTTTCCATAGTTAGGGTGGTTTGTGAAGGCAGGAGAGGGGTAAGATGATTTAGCAGTGGCTGTGTCCTTTTTCACAACAACGGTTCAGTCGTGAGGGAGGATTGTTTCCATGTGGTGTATGGATCCATGTAGTAAATGCAGGTCCTGCGGGTCTGGCAGGAGGGATGTGGATCACAACGGTTGATCAATGAAACTATTGGAGCACGTGTGCAGGTGTCTGGCTTCCGGAGTGAGGCGCTTGACGATTTTCCACCGCGTGAACCATGGTGTTGGCGGACATGATGAGCTGTGTTTTAAGGAGGGCGAGTTCAAGCGTGGCGCAGGGAGGGAAGGTGGGATGAGCAGCATCCAATCTGGCAAAACGGCGGATGTCGATTGTGTGTGGTGCAGTTGTGAGCGGTTGTCAGTAATGTTGGGACGTGTGCACGGGAACGTGGGGGTTATGTTGGGGGCATCGTCCTGCAATGAAGTGCCGGGCGATGTTGTATTCCTCTTGTGAATTTTCCTCGGTGAGCATGAAAATGGCAGATGAAGCCGAGATGGTGATGAGAGAAATGTGGAACAGATGTCACCATGGTTCAAAACGAATAACGAACAGTGTTGACAAGGATTTCACCCGAGTTGGTTGAAAAAGAGTGATGCAGTGGTTGTATGATGGATCGTAGCAGTGAGCGGTTGAGGGAGGTAAATGGTCTGTTGACGATTGGGTACTGCCAGTTTGGCGACAACAAAGTAATGAATGACTTCATCCAGTGGTGATCCAGTTGAATGGCAGGATGAAGTGAGATTGGCGACGTTATGAGGTTAGGTTGCAAGCGCGATATTGGACGATGAGGATTGGATTCATTAGAAACAGCCAAAACCCCTAGATGTTCGATGGATAATGGTCGGTGTAAAGCAGCGAGCGGCCAACAAGAATGGCGAACGAGAACGACTGAGAAAGTAGCTGTGGCGAACGACAATGAACAGCAGCGATGGTCGTCTGGCCTGTAGCGGTGAATGATCCCGTGAATGACAGCAGGCTTGAAGATGATTACGGCTTGCTGGCAACGAACGGTTCTCCGAACGGCGAACGATCATGCGATTGGTAGACGGCTTGTGAACAGCGAACGGTCCCGTGAGCGGTGGAGTAGAGAGCGGCGGACGGGCCAGCAAACGTCGAACGGGCAGCGAACGGCGCACGGGCCAAACGATGAACTGAATGCGTATGGCTCATGGGCTTGCGGTTGATTACGGGTTCATGAGCGGCGAACGGGCTGATTAGCGCAAGGGTTTGCGACGACGAACGGTTAGTGAGCGGCGGATGCTGAGACCGGTGTAGCGAACAGTGCTAGAGCTTGCAGTTGGTTTGACGGTGCATGTGGGATGGCTTGTGGATGATGGCCTGACCGGTGACGATGAGCTGTAGGCGAACGACGAACAGATGTTTGGGGGGTAATGGACTTGAAGGCCGGCCAGGTCAACGGACGACGAACGGCTTGTGAATGGTGAAAAGGTGCATGAACGCAATGAGCTTGAGCGGCAGCGGGCTAGCAACCGATGAATGGAACTTGAGTGGTGAATGGCAGATGGATGCTGAGCAGGACAGGCCAAGGATGCAAGGGAGCATGGACGTAAAAGGGCCTGAATGGTAAGCAGGGTGCCACAGAGCGCATGGAAAAGACGAACGTCAGGTCAACAGACATGTGGAATGAGGCAGTTGATGATGACAGTCGGCACATCAAGTTGGCGTGCGGTGACGAGTGGCTGGACTTGCTAACAAAGAGCGATGCCGTGAGCTTCAGCGAACGCGAACGACGAACGGGAACGACGAACGATGCGATGAGCTTCAAATATCAGCCAACGACGGACAGGAACGGCGTGATGAGCTTCAAAGATTGATTAATGACGAACGGGAACGACGAACGACGCTCAGAGTTCTTCAGGGATCAAGAACGACGAACGGGAACGTCAAACGACGAACGAGAAGAGAATGGCAGACAACAGGACCGAATGACCATGACGGCAGACTTGAACGGTGGCCGGGCCAGCGATGGAAGAGGCGTCTCAGCAGGAAATTTTCAGGTTGGCCTGTAACAGCGATGGGGTGCTTGTCACAAGGTGAGTGCATCACTTGCTTCTGAGTGTGGACGAACAGAATGATGAAAGTCTACGTTCGGTTAGGACGAACGAGATGAGCGTAGGAGACAGGGAGGCCGAGACAGCAGCATGGATGTTGTCGATTGCGGGCGATCGGTGCAATGAACGGTGACGAACGGATGGGCAACATCATCTTAAGAAGGAGAATCTTTTGTCGATAGAATACCAACAACGAACGAACGAGCGAACAGATTCCATGTTGCGATGGTGAATTCTTCATGTAGTGACGGGTCTTGCAAACGGGAATGACGAACAGAAGACTTCTTCATGTAGCGACAGGTCTTGTGAACGGGAACGACGAACGGAAGACCTCTTCATGTAATGGCAGGTCTTGCGAACGGGAACGACGAACGGAAGACCTCTTCATGTAGTGGCAGGTTTTGCGAACGGGAACGACGAACGGAAGACTTCTTCATGTAGTGACAGGTCTTGCGAACGGGAATGACGAACGGGAACGACGAAACGGAAGACCTCTTCATGTAATGGCAGGTCATGTGAACGGGTATGCCGAACGACGAACGGAAGACCTCTTTATGTAGTAGCAGGTCTGGCGAGCGGAAACGTCATGTTGCGACAGGTCATGCGAACGGGAACAACGAACGGAAGACTTCTTTAGGTAGCGGTGGGAACGATGTGATGTTCTTTAAGACCGACGCGATACGTTGAGCTTTAAGGGTCGACAGACGGCAAGCGGGAAGATGCACGGTACGATGATCTTCAAAGACCGGAGAACATGAACGACAAACGACGATGGGTTTCAAAGATCGACGAATAGCGAACGGCGAACGACGAACGAAAAACAAGATGGCGGGTAACAGGAGCGAGTGACTGAGACAGTTGCGTGGAGGAAAAGAGATGACAACTGGCTTGTCCATTCACCATTTATAGGAGGCCTGCGCACGTGACGCATGCGCAGTCGGTGTGCGAACTGGGCGTATCTGCGTTTTTATTTCCTCCAGGGTAACAGGCACTCAGGAACTGAATGCAAGAAATTTACAGGTAGTGTATTTTTCCTTCTCCGGCAATTAGAAATATCTTTTTAAGCGAATTTATTTACTGGTCCTCTCCTTCCACCAGAAAGTTAAAAAAAAAAAGTACGACTCCTTTTCAGATGGTTCTAAACTGCCTTGATCCCCTATAATTGACCTCCTGTATGATAAAATGTTAAGTTGGTTTCTATGTTCTGTGAAAATCTTTTAAACTTTGCGTTGAACTTAGACTGTGTAGTGTTAGCTCTGACCTATAAAATGGCTGTGCTCTTCACCACGTACACATTTTTATTAAAGTTGTATAACTTTCAACTTTGTAAGTGGAGATAGTTGTGTTTAGTCCTATTATTTTGCTTACAATGTAATTGTAAATAGTTTTAATTAGAATACGATGGTTATTCTAACATTAATGTGCAAATATCTGTAATCTCAAAAAAAAAATTGTTAGTGTTGTATTGTGACCGACTTCCAAATTAAAATTTTACTGTATTTTATTTTTCTTTTGCTGCGGAAATTTACATTACCTGTAAATTCAGCATTCTTACTTTCGAATGCATTTTCCCTCCAGAGATTTACAAACAACTAACCCCCGAAGAGTGCATGCGTACTACCATCCAAACTAGTTAAAACAGTCCATGTGTGCCAATGGCAACTTTTATTAGTTCTCGTCCCGATCAGACGTGCGTCATTTTCTCTCTATTGTCCGCTGTGTTTTAAGGAATAGAAGGAAGCGAAAAGGTCTACCCCATCCTCTCCCAGAAGCGAAAGACTAAGCTAAAGGGACCCACCACCGAATGGTAAGACATCACCTGTTCTGCACACCGTTGTCATCAGAAGCGAAAGAAAACCAAAGTGAACCAAACCCGGAAGCGAATGCCTTCTTCTCAGCTGAAAGGTTTTCTCCAACCGGAAACGAAAGGCAGTCTCAAACCGGAAGCGAAAGGAAGTCAGAAAGGCTCCCTGTGACCGGAACTGGAAGCAAGTCTTCTACCAATTCTCTGGGCGAAAGAGCAGCAATTCCCATAACATGATGCTTCTTGCCTTAGGGCGAACACGTTTTTCTTTTCTCCCATTTCTCTTCTTTTCCGTCATGGTTCTGAAGACTATAGGGCGCAAGCGTCCGTCGGCACCCTCATCAAGTTTCTTTCCGCTACCCGATGGCCCTGGCTCCTGTCAGCCTTGTGCCACTCTCGCCGGACACCTGTGAATGTGCAGCAATCATCTCTAAGAAACACCGTCTATACCCCCATCCATCCAGCGAACTTCATCACTCGTGTGATTATTTTTCTCACCCTTGTGTGCTTAGGAACTGAAATTGGATTGTGGTCGAAAATTTTAGTGATGCAATGTCGTTCACAGGTTCGTCTAGAACAATTAAATGGCAAAGATGAAGACTACATCACCTATTCCTGGTTCGTTACCCTTTTTACCAAAGGGGATTCCACCGACTGTTGGAAAGTTCCTACTCGTTAAGACCACTGTAGCTTTAAAGTCGACAGGCTTGCCGATAATACAACCTTCTGCAAGCCACAGAATTTTTAAGTCGTCATTTCCTGCGAAATCGTCACTTCTGCACACTGTGCCAAAGCCTTCCAGTGTGGTTAAGCCTCATGCCCATCGTAGTAATTCGGCAAGAGCATTTTGCCTCCACCTTCAAAGGTATTACCAGCTGGTCCTGACAACTCTCACACACCTGCATAGGCTGTTGCTTCCTCAAAGGTGGTTTCTGCTTTTGCCGATCCAAAGCGTTATGCGGACATCAAGAACTTCAAAAATCTCAACAGTGTCCTTGTTCCCCAACAAGAAGTGGCAGTGCAAGACAAACTCGATCCTGTTAAAGCTTTCTTTTTGAAAGTAATTAGTCGCTCGAAAGCGTTGGAAAATGTTCGACAAGACTCGCTCTCAGCCTATGTCAAGCTAGTAGACAAGTATGCTAAGCTCACATCAAGATTAAGGCCAGTGTTCCAACACAAGATGAACCTGCTGTGCCGTGGAAGCTTTCTGCATTGGCCCAGTCTTTCTTTCCGAAGCCACTATATATATAAAATCACCTAAGGATCTGTGGGTTCTACTTAAATGCAACTGAATTTCTCATGACCCTTGCTTCTTTGGCAAAGCATTAGACCTCTCGAAGACTGTGTCGTTGTCTCTCAAGGAACAGGCGACTGCCTTATCAGCTCAGATGTCTCGCCCGTTGGAATCTTGAAACGTTTCATCTTGTGAAGATTTTCCTGTGACGGCTTGTCACGAAGTTCGCCAATGCCAATCTCCTGATCCCGCCCCGATACGAGCCTTAACTTAACTTAACTTTAATCTGGTTAACTCGCCCCAAATGGGCATTACATAACCACACACCACACCCAAGAAGCAAAACAAAACAAAAAAGAGAGAAGCCTCCGCAGAAAACGGCACAGCCCCTAGTTATAGAAGAAAAGTGTAAACTC
>JAHWFP010148359.1:6169-48176 GCA_023313725.1 Lithobius niger
TTTCTCAAGCATAGAACGATTGAAAATCACAGGCAGGTAGCATCCCTATTACCCTCTGGTTGTCAGCAGATTAACTAATAATGCATATTGATATAGGTGGTTCCTGTAGTTTTCACGCAGTTTCGATCCATAACCTAGGTGGCAGGCACAGGGGGTGGGGGGGGGGGGGGGGGGAGTTGGAAAAAAGAGTAAAAGAGTAAGACAAAATAATGGCTAAATGATTAACTGGTATATCAGTACACTTACTACGTAACCTATATAGCTTTTTTTTATCGATTTAGGAGACACCAATGACGTTTGCTCAGGGCCGTAACTCACAGCTCCCCCAGACCCCCTAGCTTGTATATGCTACCCCCCCCCTCCTCCTCCTCCCCCACACAAAAAATGGGCGCTGGCAGTAATTCTATTTTAATATTCATATATATATTTTTTTGTCGGGGGGGGGGGGGGACGCGCAGTCGTAAACTTTGGCCCAACCTTTTTTAAAGCCTCGATTTACAGTCCAGCAAGCATCTTTCTCTTTAAATTCTCGTAGGCTGCACGTGTACGGCTCCAATAACAATACAAACAAAAGTAGGCAAATCGGGCGGAAGTGATTTGGACAGGTGTAGCCGATCGTCTACTGCCAGGTGAGGAGGCGCGAGCAAGGACGTAGACACCAAAATAGACATTTCCTAAAGTTGCGTCCCAATCGTTCAAAGGGGTGCCTCACATCCTGCTGTAACTAGACATTAAAAAAAGTTAAAGATTCGGTATTTATTAATCATCCTAACCTGCCATTGCGTAATAACGTGTTGTTGTGGAAATGAAGAGCTAACGACATGCTGGATCGGGGGGGGGGGGAAGCCATCGTATTTTTTAAAGAGGGAATTCCACACTAAATACGTACGCGTTCCGTCCTTATAGTCTTCATGAACGTGCCACTGAGTCACGAACGAAATCCGGAACCCTACATTTTTAAGCAATTTAAATAACGTTACTACTGAGTTCCCTTCTGGTTTAAGTTCTCGCCACACTACCATCTTTACAGACTTGAATTACGCAAAACAAATAATTCTTCTGAGCCGTAAAGGTGCCTTTTCACCAGTAACGGCGCTACGGGGGGTCTGGGCGGGGGCGGGGCACGTGCCCCCCCTAGATTTCAGTTGTGCTTCCCTGGGTTCACCCCCAAAAATATTTGAGTTCAAACAAAATCACATACTAAAACGGTATTCATGCCTACAGTTAACAAAATACAGTAACGAGCTTGTAGGATTAATTATGACCCCCCCTCCCCCACTTCCATGGCCCCACCCCTTACACAACACAGTTTCCTCAATGTAGGCCTATTCGTACAGGCCTTTTTTTGATGGTTAAATTAGTTGATAAAACTTTGAATTACGTTTATTTACCAGAAAGCCGTTGACAATGTGTGCCCCCCGCCCTCCCGATAATTATTCTGGTGCCGCTACTGCTTTTCACCTTGATGCACAATCGTAGAATCTTCGAGCAATATAAAGAAAATATCCGTAAATTAAAAATGGAACAACACTATATTCGCAGCAGGGCCGCGATTTTCATAACTAAGACGAGATCACGTGACCCACATCAGCTTATTGGATGACGCAGAATCTAGAAAGTAGATGTTGTGTAAAGTAGCTGTTGTAAAGTAGATGTTGTGGAAGTAGATGTTGTGTAGATGTTGTGTAAAGAAGAGGTAGAGTCGTGGGGGGGGGGGGGGCGTAAACCCGGGAATCTGAACCGGGAAACCTCCAACATCACAGTCGCCGAACGCTTGGCATCCACAATGAAGGCCATAGCCGACAAGAAGGAGAGCGATATCTGCTGGCCTTCGAACCTTGCAATTTTATTCTCGATTGATGAAAACGTTCTTCGCAGATAGTTTCGAATTTGTTGGTCACAATTCCATGCAAACATCAAACTCGAAAAATAAAATTGCATGAGAAAATGCGTCGAAACTTTTATTACAGCCCGGAAATAATTTACAAATCGCTTTTATCATTGGATAAAACCATATTTGTTATGTCGTCGGCTGATCCTCAAGTATCGATTACGGTCGAACTTGTACGGTAGTGTCCCATCGGCACAATAACGTACAGTTCGAGAGCGTCGACCTATATCGTGTGACGCGAATTGTTGCAATCTCTTACTCATGCGTTGAGTCAAACACGATGGTACTCGTCCTTACCAATGTAATGAAAATGACTCCCAACATCGCAATTGATTGTGTCGGTGGTCATAACATGTTCGTGTGTATCACTGGTGCAAGATGATAAATATGACAATGGAATTGAATTAGACAAAACTCCTGGTATTACTAATGAATACTATGTATCATGTCGGTGTGTAAATAGTTTTGTTTACATCATGTTGCTGTAAGCATAATGTTAAAAATTAATTCATTAGGAATCAAAGCGGTCCCTAACCAAATAAGACCAATGTTATTCTTCTCACATTAAAAAAAAACAAAAAAACAAAAACAAATCCTTGTGGGCTTTTATAGACCGATGTTTTTTTTTACAATATACACTGTGGCAGATAGTACACAATAGTACCAGCTCAGTATCCACAAAACACCCCTCGCATACTTTTTTGATTCCCAAAGTCACAAGATGTGAACTCTGGAAGTTTTGGCGCACTCCCAGCCATGTGGAGCACTGGGCAGAAATCGCGTAGGTTTCCTAGATTCCTAGACGTATTGAGATGAATAGAAGCTTCAGATATTCAGCGTAGATAGTATTCAGAGTGCACAATTTCTTAAATTTAGTAATAACTTTAAAACTTGTTGCAGCTTTGGGATTGACACCGTTGGGGAGTTCTCGAAAAAATCGACTTGAATGATACACAGAAACGTCACTAACGATGGTTAAGTTAGGTTAGGTTACATCCTGTTAAAAGAAACAAACTAAACCTCTAACAACCGCGGTTATTAAAATCGCGCCTCAGACTAAAGGTATCTTCATTTCAGTTATAAACGAAATTTATCAGTTCCTGAAAATAGGAGTACTAATATAACTTAATTTTTTTTGTAGGAAACATAAGACGCGAGGTCTTTAGTCCATTGTGATAACATACATTAGTCACATAGTTCGAATTCTCTAATGACTTAACACTTTTAATTTGAGACTCTCGTTATCAATTATTAGAGCTATTAAAAACAACATTCTTCTTTTTTTGATGATAGCACACGTGTTGATAACGTGTGATTAAAAATTAATTCCGGCACTTAACCCTCAAGCATTTCATCAGATTTATGTATGTTTGCATTACTTTAAAAAAACGTATACTTTGTGCTATCAAAAGCCGGTGATAAAAAAATGCAACGAGTACGACAGCATTTCCGGGGCCCCTGTCTTCTCGAAGTGGTGGGCAGAGCCCAGGACTCAATGACGTGTTGAGAGTGTCTTGCTAACCAGTGAGCTGCCTGACCACCAAAAGGTTATGAGGAGCCCCCCTTGCTACATTTATATTAACTAGCTCACCCCGGCGTAACATACGCCGTTCTAGCAAACAGCCACCTCCTCACGCCCTCCATCGCAACCTACCCCCAACCCCATCTCCCCGCGCTGGAATGCAAAGGCTGCTCGCCTGCTCGCTTCTGGCCGGATGTCCTGCTCGCTTCTGGCCGGACGTCATGATCCCTCACCATCATCATTAAGTCTGCTCCTAAGCGAAATGGTGGGTGGAGGGGAGAGTAACGGAGTATCAAATTACAAAAAGGAGGAAAGAAGAACAGTCACTGTCCTATGGCAAAGAGCGAATTTTTTCTGTTTTTCCCTTTTTTTTTTTTGCTACTGTAATAATGGCAATAAAGAGACACTCCTCAAGTGTTCCCCTGTGTGGGCAGCAATGACCACGATTAGAGTAAAATTCCGTTACAGCGATGTTGCTGTTTTTTTTTTTTTTGGTTTTTTTTTGTTTAGTTTTTATTTAGGATGTCATAACAGGACAAAGTTTTGCATTCACATGCGTTAATCTTCTAAATTAACCCTTTAAAAATTATGGTTCTCAAAAATTGTATGTTTTTCATTCCAGACTTAAGTAATCGGTTTTTTCCCCCCGTTATTTAGAAACACGTCCTAATACAGGTTGTCATCCAAGAAAATATGATGAATAGGCAATGAATTATTAAAATCAAAGCTAGGCTATCAATTTAAAATGACACAGGCGGACTAACAAAAAGGAAAATAAAAAGAGTTTTTAGTGCCGTAGTAGAATTTTAACGACTGTGTATTTATCGTTCAGCAGAAGGTTGGTAATTCTCTGCCCACGAAATAACACATTTTAAAACTTATTCTAAAAAAATTCTAAAAATATTTTGCATGTGAGCGGTATTTTTTGTTTGGTGGCAGTATAAGCGGAAAAATTAAAAGAAAACAGCTTTACGCGGAAAAGGTTTACCATAACTTTACAGAAAGTAAAAGAACCATGGAATTCCCATTATACTCGGATGTCATTTTATAATCTTCCATAAAAAAAACCCTTTATTTCTGATCTGAGAAAGAAAAAATACAACTGCCGTGACTGGGACTCGAACCCAGGACTTCAGTATTCAACCTTACTTTTGCTTTTCTTTTTCTTATCGTTTCTTTCGAATCCAGACGGGACAATTCTCTTTTCTTTTTTCTCAGATTAGTGTATATTGGATTCAGGCAAGGCCAGTCTTTAACGCAGACTATTTGCTTCCTTAATCCTTTACCTTAATCCTTAAGTTATTCATTTATTTGCACCTTTGCTTCGTCACATGGGACGGGAATTTCGAACGCCTCAACCCGAATCACATATTGGTGCCCGTACCAAATTGCATGTCGCTTGGGCGGATAGACTTGCAGTTGCGTCGCACAGGTTGAACAACTGTTTATGAGCTTTATCAGGAGCTCATAAACAGTTTCATTGGGAACGAGGAGTGACTTAAGACTCTGTTCAAACGTTTGACGGATTACAGTAGATTTACGTAGGCCTACTACGAATAGGTCCTTGTGATTGGTGCTTTCAGACTGGAGAACGCTATTGGCCTGTGTGATCACGTGATTCGCCGCTTCTGTCGCATTGTTACGAAGTTCGTTCTCCGCACGAAATACAAACCCTATCCGGTGAAATTCGAACCAAGGCAACTGTCCTAATCTAACCTATAGCAACCAACAGCAACACTACACAAACTCAGAAAAGACGGGTAAAAAACGGAGGATTAACCACAGTTGAAAATCGTAGCGGAACAACAGCAGTGACGGACATGTATGCAGCCATTTTTACATTTCTCCAGTTTACCTGGCATCTGCGTCTTGTTACAAAAGGGGGACACAGCATCATCGTCGGAGTGCAACAATATCCATACCTTTTATTTTTGATAGTTCTCTTTCAACTCGCTAAGTTCAAAGAGAAAACATTAAATTCTAAAAAAAATACAAGTGGAAAAGTTGTAAAAACTAATGTTCTGGCATGGAGAGAATTACATTTGCGCTGCATTTAAATTGTTCGCGCGTCAGACGTTTATCTATTTTTTTGTTTATTTATTTATTTATTTTTTGTTCTCAAATTCTGACACACGTACAGGCAGAGCAGCAAAGCCATTATGTTTATCTAGTAGACAAAATACAAATTTCTAACGAGGTGAACAAACTAAAAAAAAAAATGCCAGACGGATTGCGATGTCCAATGTGACCTTGGACTAGCCTCAGGCTACTCTTCAGAACCAAGTCTCTGGTTTTAATACACTTAAATTCTTGTAGTAAAACATCTGAAGTATTCTGGCTTTTTGCCGACAGGTTTACAGCCGGGAATTAGCATAAATCGGCTACACTTAACACTGAAACTACCGAAAAAGCATGTAAAAAATATTAAACAACCTGACAGTTAACTTCCACGTTTTGTTTGGCAGAACGTTTCACAATTTGGGTCGTGAATTCTTCAAACTCAAACATAGCATAAACAGCGTTTAAGCATGTTAGGACCTGTACATCAACAGAATTCACAGATAGATGAACCATCGAAATTTTGAACCAACTTTTTCAACACCGAAGTCTAGAAAGGGAAGAAGCAAACTCGTGATCTGAACTGAGAATAACTCCAACATGTGCAGGGGGAACAGTGATCACGTTTAGAATATAAGAGTACACAAGCCTACAATAATAAAGTGGTCACTCCCTGAATTGAGTAAAAACCCACAAACAGCAAAATGAAGACAAGGGATTTAATTTTCGGCAAATTACTGCTTGGTTGGTCACAATATAAAAACAGACAATTAAAATTAGCAGGTGAAAACAGAATTGTTTATTGTTTTTATATTGTGACCAAGGCAAGCAGTAATTTGCCGAAAATTAAATCCCTTGTCTTCATTTTGCTGTTTGTGGGCTTTTACTCAATTCAGGGAGTGAACACTTCGGTTATTGCAACCTACGTTGCCTGCAAAGTAAACTTGTTGGATACACAAGCCTAGTTTGGTCCCCTATTCTCCTTAAGGATATCGACCACCTCGAATCAATTCAGAGATATTCTACAAAAGCTTTACCAGGTAACCATGGGGTTTGCCGTAGTGTGTGCGTCTTAAACACCTGGGTCTCGACTTTTTAGAACTCTGCATACTGAAGGCAGATCTCAGTATTCTCCACAGTTAACTGGTACGAAACCTAGCATTCTCTGAATTTGGTCCAGTAACAGCTATGAAGGTTAGCAATATCACTGCTGGTAGGTGGCGCCACGGTATTTTCGTACGGTTTTCAATCGGTGATAGTGCCACTGTAATGGAGACGTTAAGCCCCATAATGTTAGTTCTGGATTTGAACTGGCGGCTTTCACTAGGTTTGGAATCGAGGACGCATACCATTGTGCTAATGCTGCTCGATTTGCTCAGGGTACCCGGGGCCCCCTCACAAGCTCGCAGTGTGCCTCGAGACCTATTTCTTGCCCAGTCGTCTAGATATTGTTTTTAAAACGCGCTGTCCTGCAAATGATTACGTGGCTTAACTCCACCAGGATAATTGCAAAATACTCTAAAATTGTGAATATTAAACGCAGAAACGACTGAAAAATCATTGCCAAAACACACTTAGATTGCACAAACAGCTTCATTATGCACCTCCGCCGCATATAG
This sequence comes from Lithobius niger, assembly GCA_023313725.1. Classification (NCBI taxonomy): domain Eukaryota; kingdom Metazoa; phylum Arthropoda; class Chilopoda; order Lithobiomorpha; family Lithobiidae; genus Lithobius; species Lithobius niger. The sequence continues at coordinate 13,260 of JAHWFP010148359.1, forward strand.
GGAAGAAGGAACGAAGAGCCAAGGACGGAAGCGAGACGCGACATTTCTCTTAGCTGGCCTTGCATTTCCTAGTTTCGCTTAAGTTCCCCGTCAACAGAAGGCGCCACCATTTCTAACTTGTGGAAAACCACCCAAAACAAACTAAGTACCTTCATAATGTCTGAAAGCGGTACGGTTATTTTGGTGGTAATAATTAGATTAATATTTATAACTTGCCCCGACTCGGAATCAGATCTTTACCAAATTTATTTTCATCTGGTTGGCGAAAGGAGAAAACGCTCGACAAGCAAGCAACACGTGGGTCGTAGTCATGCAGTCTGTCAGAGCACGCGTCGCTCAACAGGTGGTTTACCGGAAATCTCAGCTATTGAGTTGACAACCGCTAAAGCGCCAAACTTAAAGGGGGATTTCCACCACATGACAAGCTGCAGCATCTACAGCCATCTGCCGCTATCTCGTTCTATCTAACCCTTACTTTCAACACAACAGGCAAAGGAACACACAAATAAATTCCGTTTCATGAAACGAACACGCCGTGTTCCTCCTTAATTACTGAGTGTAAAGATGAGCGCCCACGTGCACCAGAAAGCAAGCGTTATAAAGTTAAGCCTAACGACATCACGGGCGCTTTTTTCTATATATCGACAGTTTTGAAAAGCAGATATTTTGAACCACTAGATGTGTGCCATCTAGTGACAGTGATATCGTTAACCATTGGCTGATTGCTCCTTGGTGCACATGGACGCACCAACTTTACACTCAGTAATTATGCAAGCACGTGGCTTGTTTGTTGCGTAAAAAGAAATTTCTCTGTCGCAGGGGATGCGACAGTAGTAAGATTTAAGCAGTATACGTTCATACACGTAATTTTGAATACATTTACATGTAAGTAGGCCTAATTTTTGTTTGTTTGTTTATTTTGCTTTAGCGAGTAATCGAGTAATAATCGAATAGCTACTCGCTATAAAAGCCAAATTAGTCAATTTCAAACTTTTAACTATGTTTTTTTTTTTAATAGTTAAATACGGCTAGGATCCATTTTTAAACTAGAAGATTCCAAACTAATTATCACTACAATGCGGGAAAGGATAAACCCGCACGCGACAGCTCTTGCAGGAGTTTATGATAGCCTACGCAGAGTTTTTTCTTTTCCCTTTCTTAAAATAATACATGCTGAGTCATGGCGTTCCACCTGAATAGTAGCGACACCGGCCATCGCCATACGGTTGCGCCGTGAGAAGGATTCATGATGCAATAACGCTCAATGTTCCAACGATACGGATGGATTTTTAGCTAGACGGGTTCAAGAGGTCAAGCCCGGACGCCAGGTGAAAATGCTTAACAGTGGCGACTATGGCCTTTTTCACCTATTTCTTAGATAACGTTTTTGGAAACTCGTCTAATTCAATTTTATTTAAGCACCGGCACTTAACACACAAAAAAAAGCCATTAAAAAACCATTAAACTAGACATGCATTCTGCGCATGAAATCACGAATATGCATGAAAAGTCGCAATATAAAACTTCACAATATAAAACTTTCAGACCAAATACAAAACTTTCAATGTTAACTAATTAAATCTACATAACGACTATCCCATTTCCAAAGGAATTATTTCTGGCATCATGAAGAATCCAAGCGTCCAAACTTTTTCAAATCAACATTTTCAGTTCCCAGTCTCTAGCCATTCGTGTGAAGCACACACAAAAAGAAGTGGACCCAGTACAGACACCTGAGGAACCTCCACTCTCTTCAAAATGATTGAAAACGTGCCCCATCGACCTGAATTCATCTTTCTAAAACATTTCAACGTTAACTAATTAAATTAGCAAGAAAACGATTATCCCATTTCTCAAAGGAATTATTTTTGGCAACATGGATACAACTTCAACTTTTTTCTTTCCGTTGATGACGCAATAATAACGAATTTTTTAATAAGCTTAACCTCAACTCCACCAAACCTAAATCGACAAAGGTAGATTTCCGTGCTTATTACGACACACAAGTCTATCTACAATTGTTATCTTCGAATGATAAGTCAAAAGCTGCTGCGATCGCTCGTAAATCCCAAAATAAGTACTTTCTTATCAATCGGTTTAAATAAAAAGCAGCTGCAGGAGCCAACACGGTTGACCGCATAAAACAAAATCATAAACCCATAAAGAAATCAGCAAGTCGAAAAGAAAAAAACTTGGTTCTTGGGAAAATATTTATAATCCGAATATCTGTCATTCTCGACCCGGAGATGACCGATTAGTGTTTTTCTTATTTTTCTTTCCCAACGATAGGAAATTTACGAAACAAAAACGTGCTGCTAGTTTAGTACACTAATTAAATGCACCGGAATTATTTTTTAAAAAAAAAGGTGTTTGTTTACTGTTTCATAACGTGGTTGTTGCCATAGCCTAACTACCTTCCGTTCGTTGTAGCGCTACAAAAGTCGTTCAGCATGTGAGATTGTTCCCTGCTCGGCGAAAGTCGAGCCGAGCCATCTCACCTAACGTATAATAACTACAAGATAAAAGTGAGACAGAAAACAACAATACAATAACGGCAGCACCTGTACTACAGCGATGTATGGAGGTAACAATAGGGACAGAAACCTAGAGAGCTAATATAACGGTTTTCTATTCCGTTAATGTATAATTTCGGAAATCAAAAAAGAATGAAAATTTTCGAATTACGTTCATTTCAATGGCTAAGGTATAGGCAATATCGGGGATGCAGAAGGATAATTTTGCTAGGAAATTCCTATGATTCACAAACGAGGGAAGCCGTATTAGGACAGAAGCAAAAAAAAAAAACATTATCTTTAAAAATTAAAATTTCCATTAAATTTTTAAAGCAGACCCAAGAAGCCGTAAACCCCCACGAAATCGGACTTTTATGGTACATTAACACACACAACGTTAATAATTAAATCTTTTGATTTATATACGCAAATAGTACCTTTGTAAAGTAGTAATCCACTCAGTTCTAAAGTTAACTTGTATAAAGTGAAAGTTCTTATGCTTTTAAAGTCAACAAGAGATAAGACAGGCCACTTTATTTCAAGCACTGCGTGGGCGTTAAGCGTTGCTGATGATGGCCTGATAATCTATACCGCATGCCGGTGTAAGATTTAAGTTCGAACAGTCTGCCCTCCGTAGCCCACGTAACGCCTGTAAAAAAAGTTACAAAAACTTCTGAAATTTACGTGGAGAAGTTTTATTAATTTTAAGGCTGGTCCACACGGACCCTAAACTAAACCACTGGTCAACTAGTCAGCCTAGGAACAAAGGATAGATTTTGTTGGGTGTCTGCATAAATAAATTACGGCAGTTAACATTAAATTATCGTTGACAAATTGTTTTACAATGCGCGCTACAATTGTGGCGAACACTCCAAAATTCTTTGACCCCCTTCTGTCTATATTGCCAACTCCTTGTCGTCTGGTTCTCCGTCCTTTGACCAGCGGCGTTTTGCTATAGCCCAGGCCTAATACGCCTCCGTGATTGCGTTAAGTCTTTTCTCACATAAAGCTCGTGCCCTGATGGGTGAAAGTCGAACCAAGCCAACTATCCTCACCCTAAACTAAAACAGGACCAACAAGCCAGAAACTCGGGAACCAAGGAAGTAGGGAGGGAGGGAGGGGGGGGGAAACTCAATGTACTTATTTTATGGCTAATTTAAATTTAGCAAATCTGGGTCCAGTCAACGACACAGTTTAAATCTACGTATCGTGATTTTATTGACTGTTAGGCTAATCATAGGTAGAGTTGGGAGGGGTTTAAAACTATATTCGGTTTTTGTCAGTACGTATAGGCAAATGCTCCATGCCATGCTGGAAATTATAATTTTATGACAAAATATTAACGTTAGAACCTTGTTTGCGGTTTAACTAAAGTTAGAAAATATCAAACTCTAATAAACGTTATGTTTATGCCTACTTCGTGTGCACAAACCTACATAACCTAAATGTAGGCTAAATAAAATAACGTACACTAAACATTTTTAAAGTTTATCCCTATTTAGACGGAGATTTAGACGTGAATACGGACATAAATTCAGTACTGGCAAGCCGCGTAGCTAAATCCTAACCTACAAACCTCAGAGTGTACACATTGGACCCCAAACACTGTTTGGTGGAGAAGCCCACCAAACGGGCCGGGGGTTGCTATTCACAAACGGGGACCTAAACGGCTAGGAATTGAACGCATTCGCCTCGGCCAAGACGATTTATAACACAAGTAACACAAACACAAAATTAAAACAATAAAAAAAACTTTTCCTACCTTGGAAATATCGGGCACACGAGTGAGTCCCAAACTTCTGATAATTCTTTCTCGAATTTGAAGCATTTCTTCCCGGCTCAAGGTAGCCAGCGACTCTTCGTCATCTTCGTCTGGATCCGACGACGCTCGTCCGGACGACGGTAACTGTTCGGACCAAACTGGTAACAACAGTAACATGGTTACCAAGAGCACAAGAAAACTATAGTAAGTCGGTGGGTTAAGAGCCCGTCTATCCATAACCTCGGCCAGGGCCTTTAAATTCGTGCTTCACGTGTTGCATGGAAGTTGTGGAATAACATGGAAAGAGCGGCGAAAACGCAGCTTCCAAACTTTTTTTTTCTTTTTTGTTATGTCCCTCAAAGTTTTAGGTCGACTCGGCTCGCAGCCGCGCAAAACATGTGCTGCTAAGCTTGTCGGTGTTCCTGAGACCCATGCTGCTTTCTCGCCCCGCCACCGTTTATAAAGCCACGACGTCACCGCCGAGCCGAGCGATCCCATTGGTCGTTGGGCCGCCGAGGCACGTGCCTTGGAGAAGCGTGGCTGATACCGGGAAGGTGCACGTTACGCGAAATATCCAGGAAAACCCAGTACACGGTGCCAAGCTCTGGTATCACTCGCTATCTCTCTGATTGATAGAGGTAAATTGATTTTGGGGGAAATTTTCAAGGGCCTTCTGTCTGGAAGTGGGGGAATGATGGGAATGCGTTGAGTGGGGTCTAATGTTTTATTTGAATTGATTTGACGATTTGTTGTATGAATTTTTTTTATTTATAAATAAAATCGATAAGATTGTGCCTAACAAACGGAAAGCACCACAGAGTCAAAATTATGAACCGCCACTGATGACAAGGAAGCAGCAATAATGACAACAAAAATTAGCTCGTTTTTCTCTATGAAACAGGTTCGTAAGAGCCTTGAGTAGTTCTCCCTAAAGTTTTTTATTACATGAAACTAAATTAATTTTATTTTATTATTTCTATAAGTTTTTGGAACCATTGTGTGTTTCGTTTGTTAGTATTTTTTACTGACATTCTCTTCTTTTAAATTATGCCTGTTTTAATTTTTTTAATTTTTTTGGCACCTTCGACTGAGTCCTCGGATGCTACGACTGGTGTTTGTTACTTATCGTTGTACAACTGACATTTCGTTTCTTATTTAAGAAGACTTTAACACGGTTTAAGCACATATACGAAAAAGATTACTCTTAAGTCGGATGAACTTTCGTATTTTAATAATTGTCATAAATAGGATTGTGAAATTAAATACAGTAAATTTAACAAAACTAATTACCTAACTGGAAAAACTCTGATAATTAGGACTATTCGCAAAATTTAGAACAGCCATATTTTTTTAAAGCTTTTTTTATGTTGGTTTCGTCCTTTTTTATTTGCTTTCGTCCACTTTCATTTTGCTTTCGTCCATTGTTGTAGTCTGTGCAAATACAACAATGGACGAAAGCAAAATGAAAATGGACGAAAGGAAAAAAAAAAGAGGATGAAACCAACGTACAAAAGCTGTATATTATCCAGATTACCGAAATTTGCAATATAAGGCGAAAATACTTAAAGGTACATGCATGACTTTCCTGTATGACTAAGTTTTGAGACATTAGTTCAAACTTATGTAAATGTTGCCATCACTGTCATTTTCTTGTTTTTTTTTTCTTTCGTGCAAGATGATTTTGCGACATTAACTCTAACCTGTGTAATTGTTGCAAACGCTATTCTCAACGGGTCGCACGACACACCGGAAGGATGTATGTCGCTTTAACATTTTGTATATCACAAAATGAATTATTGGTAAACCCGCATGTAAACCCACAGTTAAAAAAGAAAAGACTGATCACCGATCTAATCAACATAAACAATAAATCATGCTGCTTGCTTCTCTAATCTACATGATTTAAAACACCAACACGACTAAGCTATCAACAACATCGTTTTTTCGTCATTTTTGCGGCACGTATTTTCCTGGTGCTTGTCTGTTTTAAACACAACAAAATCGCAAAACGGTGCACCCTGTAGCTATCCCCTCGTCGCTTTTAGCAGCGAGGGAGGGCGCCTTCATCGCGTGTGAACTCAGGAAAACTTAATCAGCTGATCGGGGAATCGGAGTCTGCAGTCAGAAACGAGGTGCCGGTCGCACGCACCGGACGCTCAGAGAAAAGCGGCTACGCGTAGTGGACTTTCCAACATCGTACACGATTCAAATGAAATTACGTAACAGGAAGCTCATCCGGAATTATTTACAACTACGGAAATGTGTAGGGCGCTTCAATCAAATCTTCCGTGAAACGTTGTAATTGTTCAATGCACGTAAACTACCTCTATAGATGGGGATGGAAGTTCATTCAGTATTTAAGGTGGCTGCGAGAATTTTTTTACGTTTTTTATTTAGTAGACGCGCCTTAACGTTCTACGAAGTTGTAAACTTGGACTTCGACGGAATTTACAGGTGTGCATTTTAGGAAAATGTGTAAAAATAAAACGAAGGAAGAATTTACGAAAAGAGTTTACGTGTTGTTCAAAACATGTTTGTGAGCTGTAAAATGGGATGGAAAAAGTTTGCATAGCTGTAAACGGAAGGCTTTATTTTATTTTTTTGTCACGGTTATTGGCGTGTCATAAAGTGGGATAGTCCTCCACTGGTTGGTCCATCGGGAAAACGATCGGCAAAATAGAAAATTTTTTCTAGCGAAATTGCCGTGGAATTTTATCCTGCCCCATTTACCGTCCAAAACAAGTGGGAAGTTGAATAAAAAAAAAGAGCGACCGTCCCATAACGGCCATAAGCTGGCACATGGAGTGCTATTTCCAAATTTAAAAAAAAAATTAAAAATAACTTATATACGTGCTTGAACTTGTTAAAACACTAATCGAAACCACGAATCCTTAAAATTGTTGACTATGCCCTTGAAAGTACTAGCATTTAATTTTTTTATGTCGTGTTTTAAAATAATGTTCTTGCTTTGAGTACGAGAAACAAATGGGGAACAGGAGCCTGGTACGACACTAATAAACGAATAGTGACAAAATGCGTTGTCACCTAAGCTTGTTTAACACTGGTAAGAGAGATGCGCTGATTGAGTGAGCAAGGCGAACGAAAATCTGCGTTTGTTAGCCAGTATGCACAAAATTGTGATTTTAAGAGAAAGTTACGTTGATGACTCATAGACATACACAATGACAGACAAAACCACACGTTAATTACAGCCGTACCGAAGACGGGCTTTTTTTTTTCTAATTTGTTTTAAATAACTCCAAGTTTGTCGTAAAACATTGTTGAACTTTTTTTTTTTATTATTTTATTCCTTCATGCGTATTAATCAGTTGTTTATTAGGATATTGAAACGATTATAGGTAAAAGAAAAAGAAAAAAAGAGGTGAGAAAAAAGCCGAAGGAAAAACACCTACCTGCAGCACCTTACCCTGCCCGGTAAAATTCGAGCCAAGGCAACCGAATCTAATCTATAACAATACCAACAGCATGCGGACGAATAAAACTTGAACACTTCAGTGCTTAGTAAGATGTTGTTGGCAAGTTTACTGATTTATAAAGGAGCTTGAAGATTTTTTAAAATTAATCTTGGGAAACGGGAGCCTCCAATAATTAAGTCTTAAAACATCATATTTTGGGTTTGAAAAAAGTCCTTGAAATTGATTAAATTTTTTGTATGTGATCTTGTGCGAATTCTGATTTAAAAAAAAAAGTAAAGCAGATCACAATAATTTGCAGAAAAATTACAACGACAAACAACGTTGTAATCAGATTCCTCCCCCCTCCCGCTCCCCAGGAAGAAGACACAGAAATGATTACATTTTCTCTTTTTCCGCCGGTCTCTATTTAGCGCCGGTTTTGTATTTAACGCAAAATATTACGCTCAGAGTATGCTTTGAAAAAACTGTTAAATACAATATTTGTATATATTTGAAAGGGGCAACCGCTCAATGAAAACTGATGTTTAGTGATGCCGTTTATTATTTTTTTTTGCAGTGGTATTGTGGACCTTACTATTAAGTAATAGATATCCGTGACTACTCGTCAGTTACCGTCGTTAATTGCGCGTTTGCGAGAACTGTGCCTTTTCCAGCAAAAACGTAATTATCGAAAGTAACCACCGAGTAGTCACGGATATGTGTTTTAATGGTAAAGTGTGACGTCAAGCTAACTTCCAGACTTATTTGTGTTTTTAAAGATTTTTGTTTCTAAATTTTATTACTGAATCATAATGAATTTAAGAATTTTTACATGCGACTTATGTAAATTCCAGAATGGAAACTTCTGGGTTATAAGTTTCCTGTGTACGAAGTCAGAGCGAAGGGGAGAGACGTTCCGTTACCAGTGTTTGTCTTTTAAGGTAAAACTGTATTTTTTTCCCTACTTTAATAGTTTAACTAAGATATGAGTAAAAAATGCGTTATTCGCTTGAGTCTCGTAGATTTTTAGGTTTATTTCAAAGTGTTAGTAGGCTAGTTTTCGTATCGTAACCCGGACAAAAGAGTCAGGGTTAGGCTTAGCTTGCGACATTTTTTTTTCCTCGAATTGGTACCGTGAAAAATATCTCCAGTCGCAAATGCTCTTGTTTACATTGGTTTTGAAAATGGATATACTGTCTGAACTTGTAAAGTTTAATATGAAAAGTTGATCATGGTTGATCAGGGGTTGTGTAGACCTCCTAAAAGTGTTAGATCATCAAAAAAGTGTGGGTTATCAAAATTAAGCCACGGTGACGTGTGTGGGTTTTCAGATTAACCGTATATAACGACTACACTTTTAGCATTGGAATGTGTTAGCGTGACGTCACCACCGTGCATTAATAACACCTTAATTACTAGCTTGCGTAGTCTTGCAAATTCGCGTATTCAACAAACGTAGAGCACGGTTAGTAAAAAGCAACACTTCTCTATTTGTCGCCTGCTTCTCTTTAGCCCAGGCTCAAAGTTCACCACGAGTACCTTCACAATTTTCTAATGACAATTAACCAATGGGATGCTGTTAAACGACAGCCACCAGCCAATCACGCCTCCTTAACACCGTAAACGAGGACACGGTAATTTATCAGATCAAACTGTCAGCTGCGTACCTCCATCTTGTTTTTGCAATCGACTCGACCGTCTTTCTGGTCTTCGCCGCGTAACGCTAGCCCGACAGAACTCCATTTAACAAATTTCTAGTAAATAAAAACGGAACAGAAATACTGCTCGTGCACGTTAAAGCGCGAGATAGTTCTCTACACAGCTGAGTTATTCTGTGGTTATGGTGACAGAACGGTCCGTCGGAATGATCAATTAGCCCGGCCAAGGTCAAACAATCTGCCGTCGCTTTTCCACCCAAGCATAAAAACGAAGCGAATAGTTATCTTAATTGCCGCTAATATACCAACAATAAACTGTGGCGGCAGTAGCAAGAGCAGTAGTACGTACAAAATTATATGCGTTACCAAAACTAAACGTAAATAATTAACAACTAGCTGTACCCCCGGCGTAACATACGCCGGTCTAGCCGGTTCCCGCATACCTGAGTGAAATACTGTAGTGGGCCGTATGGAATGAAAAGGCTGCCTCCCTGCTTCCTCCTCCGATCCCCCCTGCGGCCTACCCAGTTGTATGGTTTGATTTTCCCACATGCCCCCCCTCCCAACCCCTTTTTCGTCCCGCACCGCCTCCCCCGTCCCCGAACTGGATTCCCCATCCCGCGTACCCCATCCCTGCTCCCCCTCCATTTTAACCACTGCTGATTTGTCTTTTTTCAATGGAGGACGCTCAATTTCCCCTTTCTCCGTTCTGACACCAAGCGCAATAAATTCAACAAAGGTCGTGCATGCAGTGATTGTTACTGAACCAACTATGAAACTCTTCAAGTCTGCTCTAAGAGGTAGCATTATTAAAGCAATATTTCGATTGTTACTGATTGTTACAGAACACACCCGTTTGTGTGACATTGTCGGTCGCTCGCCCTCTTTCATTGTAGTGCATAATTCATAATGATGAATTTGCTTGCCCAACTAAGCGTATTATATATGTAGATTGTCGTAAAACCCAGTAATGTTACGGGTCACAGAGTATTTTAAATCTAAGAAACAACATTTTCATTAAAAATTAAACATGTATTTACTTTTGTTGATGCGCCGTGATTGATATTAATGTTATTCCTACAATAATCGTCTGCTTTCACGGCTAGTTACTTTCGGTAAGTTTGTGTTGGATCGTTGGGGGGGGGGGGATAAACCTGCCTTATCCATCGAGGCGGAGGTAGAAAATACCATTGCTACGATCACTTAACGAACCAATGAGTGTATTTGCCGACAATTCGTCGACTTTCGTCATTTGTGCAAAAAGGAATTATGAATTTAAGCAAGAAATCGCTGCAGTACAACTAAGCAATATCACACAAGTTGGACATTTTTATTTTAAAGTTGATTTTTAAAGGAGTACGGTATATTCTCGTTTCAAATTCACCGAAATCCCTTTTTAAACTTGACTGTTGCGGTATTGAGGGTAGTTTAAAGACCTAGACTACAGCCTTTCTCCGAGACCGCCACCTAAGGGTGCACATCGAAGACACTTCTTCATCTCGGACATGTGTACCTTGTGGTGTTCCACAGGGGTCTGTACTATGGCCCCTTCTTTTCGTAATTTACTTGAACGACTAAATTTAGAAAGTGGTTGCACCTTCGGCTTCAAATACGCCGACGACCTTAAGGTGGGGGTGGAAGTGCCAGACTCCCTCTTTTCCTTGGCCTTGGACAACATGGTGCAGGAAGTTGTCCACTGATCAGAGAGCTGGCAGCTACCGCTCTCTGTAAATAAATGTCATGTCTTCAACATTGGCGGAGTTGGTAGACAAAACACTTACTCGTAGCGTCATGAGTTCTTGCCCACCTCTGCGGATGTCCGAGATCTTGGAATTTGGTTTACCAGTGACTTAAAATCATCCACTTACTGCCAGAAGATTTGCGCTGCAGCGTATCGTCGTGAAAAGATGGTTTTACTTCCGGAAACACTGATACCAGGATTTGGGCTTTTAAGGTTTTTGTTCGCCCTTTACTTGAATATGCGACTCTTGTCTGGTCACCCTATGTTGCGCGTGACATTGATTTAATCGAGAATGTGCAGAGGCGTTACACCAAGGGTCTTCCAGGACTCAGGGAGGTCGCGTGTCGGAAATGCCTGGCAAAATTGGGCCTAGAGCTTCTTGAACTACGCAGAATAAAATTTGACCTAACCCTTACGTTCAAGATTATAAACCATCTTATTGCCGTTGACTTACCCTACCTTTTTTGACCTGGCAACAAATTCTTTTGGCACGCGGGTGCGCCCATCCAAAATATTGATTCCTTCCACCAGGCTTGATTGTCGTCGAGATTTCTTCTCGATGCTGGTTATGCCGATTTGGAATCCCCTGAGGAAAGGAACTGTCAGTGCTAAAACGGATTCAGGATTCAGTCTGGACTCTAACTCTCCTTGAGCATTTGAAGCGACCCCTACCTCCATGATAGCCACTCCGGCATTCGTGCTGCAAGGTTTTTTTTTTGTAATTCCGGAGCGGTATTAGAGGCCCCAAGCCCTTTCGTCTACTTTTGGGGTGGTAAATTGGTAATAATATTATGGTTTTTTTTTTGTATAATATTAACAATCTATCTATTATATATAATACGCTTAGGTTGGGCAAACAAATTCATCATTATTATTACGCACTACAATGAAAGAGGGTGTATAATGAAAGAGGGTGAGCGACCGACAATGACAAACAAACAGATGTGGCCATTTACAATCGACATATTGCATTAATAAAGCTAGCTCTTAAGAGCCGACTTGGAAGAGTTTCAAAGTTGGTTGAGTAACAATCACTGCATGCACAACCGTTGTTGGGTTTGTTGGGCTTGGTATAAGAACAGAGAATCATCCTCCATTGAAAATAAACATTTACTTCCATAACACAAATCAGCAGGGGTTCAAATAGGGAGCAGAGATGGGGATATTCACACCACACAATAGGGGAAACCGCGGCCCACTACAGTGTTACGCTCAGGTATGCGGAACAGCTAGTAGAATAAAATAGCTTAACGATTCCAGCTTAGGTCCAGATTTTGATCTGATCCGATGGTTTAAACAAATTTTGGTGTGCGGTTTACCAAGCACCATTGAGCTACATACCAAATTTGGTTTTTAAGTAGCAATATTGAAAAATGGCCGATATGCTAAGCATCAAATTGTTCGTTTCAATGTCGAAGATTGACGTCAAACTTGCAGTAACTTCTGTGAACAATTTATTAGGAGATGGCACGTAGAGGTTGTCAAAGAGGTTGCTACCCTCAACCCAAATACCATAATTCCATTCATAACAAAAACAAACAGGGAAAAGAATTTGGTTTTGACGCACGTCATCGCCATCATCCTTAAAGCATGAGCACGCTGATGTTTTTAGGTTTTTCCCATGCTTTTACAAACGAACTCCCGTTTTTCACAATTTTTGTAATGTCAGCTTGAGGTTTGCCCTAGCAAAATACCCGCTTTGTTACATTTCATTCATCTAACTTGAATTGGGAATTTTCTGCTTCATAGTGCGGGCAAATTCCTGCCCAAATTCCTGCACGCACTATGAAATGAAATATATGAATGGGACTCAAATGGCTTAGTTCGCAAAAAACTTTACCTGCAGTCTTTACAAATGAACCAAACAAATATACAGGATGATAGCTGGGCATTGGACAACAGAGACTATAGCTGCTTGTTCAAAAAAATAATACGTGTTCCTGATAGCCAAGGACGGAACCACAAGTTCATTAAAAAAAACACACAATATTTTATTTTTCGACAGTACATTACTGTCTTGCTCACAGTAAAAGATATTTACGATTACAACGCCGTAATTTGCTCATTGACGGATTATCAAGCCGCCATCTTGAAAACCGCAACGCAGTGACCACTGACCTCTACACATTATTCTTTGGAAGTGTGTAGAGGTCAGTGGTCATTGCGTTGTGGCTTTCAGGATGGCGGATTGATAGTCCGTCAATCACCAGATTACAGCTTTTTAATTGTACATATCTTTTGTTTACTGTGAACAACACCGCAATGTACTGTCGAAAATTAAAATATGGTGTGGCTTTTTATAGACTTGTGGTTCCATTCTTGCTGTCAGGAGCATGCAGCATTTCTGTGAAACCCACGTATCCAGCAAATGATCGGATCGCGGATTAGCTGCTTGGTTGAGGTGATGGGGAACTATAAAGGAGTCACGTGACTGGTCAATCCCTCCCACAGCAGGGTAACGTGAGGGACTACCACAAAAATATTCCGAGCATTTTAAAAAATAGGAGACAACACGTAAACGTCTTTTAATCTGTGAAGTTTTTTTTTTTTTTTACAAACAGGTTGCCAGGGAGATTGCGTATCCACTTACCCTTCTGTTTTCTTCATCTTTTTCGAGTTGGTCTGTTCCCATTTTGTGGACTGAGGCAATCGTTGTCCCAGTGATTAAAAGGGTAGCATCACTTACTTCAAACTATCGACCAATAGCGCTGACATCTGTTATCTGTAAAACCATGGAGTCCTTCATTAAGAACTCTATGCTGGACCACTGCATCTTATACATTCTTTTAGACTCCAATCAGTTTCGGTTCCTTCCCAACCGTTCCACGTCGATGCAGCTTCTGCTGGCCCTGGACCGCTGGACCTTCGAAGCAGACCTGGGGATTGTGTCGGATGTAATCTACTTCAACGAGAATTCAAAATCCAACATGGCGTCCATTTCGTGGTTATCGAATCGAAGACAAACCATCGAATGCCGGCATTCAGAAATCAGTCCGTTGTCTTGTACTGCAGTGAAAATTGTTTTCTTGTTGTCGTAAACCGATGCTGTTATGTTGCACGTATCGTACGACTATATGTTGCCATGGTTACGACATATAGACTACTGGAAAGACGCATTCTCTGGTAAAGACGAGAAGCAGCCATCAGATTTAGCATTAACCAAGTAAATCTAATGAGAGAGAAAAGAGTCGTTACGTAATCCCTCCCTGACAATGTCAAAATGCCAGAATTCCTTAGTACACCTGAGCGATTGGTCCCATGTTTGGTGATTGCTGGTCAATAACACGAAGTGCTGCATCCTCCATGTGGACAGTAATACTGATTTACGTGAATATACTCTTAGAGGTCGTTCATTAGCGGTGAAGCCAATGACCAAAACCTTGAGGTGTGGATAACCTGCACCGATAAAGTTCTTACCACTGTACCCATATCGTGTCACGGGCTAAAAGCAGGGCTGCCATGATACGACATTGTTTTGACACAAATGATCTTAATACCCGTATTGGGCCTTTAAGGTGTTCGTTCGACCTATTTGGAATAAGCAAGCCCCGTCTGGTCCTCGCACTTTCTTAAAGACATTCGTGTGGAATCTGTCCAGCATACGTACACCAAACTTGTACCAGATTTACACAATCTACCATACGTTTATCGCCCTGATATGCTGGGTCTTGAATCACTTAAGCTCCGTAGGCTCAAGGTCGACTTAAGCCTAACATGTTCTCTATTATCCAACTTGGTCGGGGTGGTCGGGGGCCTCGATTTTCTTCAGTGTTAGAATTGTAGTGCTACTAGGGGTCATTCTCTAAAACCTACTGTCCGTCTTACTAAAGGGACTGCCGACCATATTTTTTTTCGAACAGAGTGGTTAATAACTGGAACACCTTACCAACCGTAGTGATTACATCGAGCTGCTCGGAACGAGATGTAAACATTTTATGAAGTGTTTTTAGTCTGTTTTGACTATAATCTAATGGTTTGCTCCATTTTAACATATTTTATTCATTTAAATCTCTATAATTATTAAACCTGGTTTGGTGTAGGTGGAAATTAAAATAACAGTTTCAAACCACTTTGCTCTGTTTTTATTTAGAGTAATAAAGTTACTATGACTAGGTCACGACATGTATTGAAAACTTATTGACAATTTTCACAATTAAAATTAAATTTTACGTAGTTTCAGGTGGCAAATTTTTATTCACTGTTAAACTGATTTAAATTGTCTTTCTGAATCAAACGTCAAACGTATAAATTTATTGTTCTTTTTTGGGCTGTAACTAACGCTCTCCACCAACAACCAGTGACAACATGACAACAGGTGAATGAGCCGTTAAAGGGATATACCTCCCAGCGCCATTATTCTCGATCCTCCACATCAAGTACGGCCCCAAAGGTCTATTTACTTACCGTTAGTCTTTCCCTTGCTAAAAAACCGTTTTAAAATGTAGCGTCTAGGAGATTTTCCGTTGAATATTGTTAACTATATTAGTGACGGGTCGTCACTAAATGATGCAATGCGCGCGTACAATAATCATGACGTTTCATCACTGTGTGTACATCTACTAATTTGCTAATAATTACCATGAGATCTACAATCTAATAGACTAATACGGTAAAAATTAAAATTAATTATTCCAATAGATCGCCGAAGTAAAATTGTAAGACACTAGCCTAGAAAATTATAAATTGTGATTTTAAAATACAAGATTCATTCCGGTTTTTGACGACACGATCAATGGGTTCACGGTGGCTGGACTATTAGGCGCAATGCCAATTGCGACAGTAGCTATGTTTTTCACTGCGAGGAACGAAGCTACCGTCTTAGTTGACCTTATAGCTGTGATAAATACGCGGATGTGATCGTCGCGTGGGTGTTGTGAGGCAGGCGAAAGTTATAAGGCAGGCGGTATGTCGCTCTTAGCGGCCATGTGTAGGTTATCGCCTGATTCCCGAGTGCTAAGAACTAACAATGACGAGGACCGCAAGCCAGAGCGATTGTTGGTTCTTCTGCAAGAAGGTAACAGGCGATAACTCATTCATCTACCGATGTCCCCATCTCAACCCGACAATGAAAAAGCACGCGACTCCAATAATGATGTAGTGCACGGAGTAGTCCAACAATGCAAGACGGATTGGAAAAAAGTTTTCTTTTGCGTGTAATTGTTCTATGATGGCCTCAGCTTTTGTATTTGAGGATTTGTCTGATTTGTTGATTGACGGAGATATTTCGGAAGAGAATACGAAGTATAATGGAGATGGTTGTGTCAGAAGTCGGTGCACAAGGTCGCCCTACATTGGGGCTGAAGCCCCGTTTGTCCCTTTTATTTGCCTTCTTGCCCATTTGGTAGACAGAATCAAGACGATAATTCATAAAAACAAAATCAAAAACGTTTACACAAAGAATTTTTCGAGGATCCATAACACTCTGATTAGACCAAAATAAGGCACGTCTCCCCCCCCCCCCCCCCCAAAAAAAAGGCCTCAGAAAAAGCCCGTCTCCCTTTTTTTTTGCTGTTCTGCGGGCGCCCTTTTCGGGCCGTCCGACATTCTACATGGAAACGAACCATCCACAAGTAAACAAAAATGTACCGCCGAAACTATCGATTTGAAAGAAAGTTTTAAAGGTGCTACTTTAAATTTTCGCAACTGTTATGTTATTATAATGAATTTTAATGCTTGAAATGTTACCTATATTGCCCGTTTTCAGTATTAATTATGGTGAAAAATAAGTATAGTCGCGTGAAAATAAATTAAATTTACACAATGGGTGTAATACGGGTTTCGTTAAAAAAATATTCCAGTACTGATTTTATTTTATTTCGGAGCCATGTCCAAGGCCGTACGCCCACCCGTACAAACTATTGTTCTCAGCCCTAGTTCATTACGTTCCTGCATCTTTGTATTGTTACAAGAGGGCTGAGATGCGGATATCGGTAGATAGATTGCGTAAAATACTTACTTCCGTATGCTATTTTGCTCTCAAGGTCCGGCCGATATTTTAGTACAACCATGCCGAGACAAACAGAAAAACATCAGAAAAACATCCATAACAAAATCCTACAACCAGTGGAGTATTCTCCGTCATTCGCTTCGCTTCGCTCGATCGGCTAGTAACGTTGTGGCCTAACATACAGCAATCACACCAAGGCACGTTTTATTCCTTATCTTTACGAACAAACTCGGTGAATTATTTCCCAGACACAGATAAGATTAGCGGTTTCTTGAGCTGCAGCTATTTTGGGCTTAAACCTTACATAACTAAAGGTTTCTTGGTGGTCGGGAGACATCGTTTATACGATAGCAAAGCCTAATATTATTTATTATCAACGCTCAATCACTTTCTGTTTTCCCCAGATGACGACATCCCATAGTAGAAATGACGAGAAGTCAAGCTGTAGTGTTATTGTGTGTTTATGCTGGGAATATGAATCATGCATCTATACACAGACAGCGTACGCGTACCGTATACACTCGATTGTGTACGCCTCTTCAAAAAATGATCATCAGGATCTTCGTCGTGTGACTCACGTAACGTTTGCAGGTCACAGGGGTTTAAAAATAAAGTTGCTATCGTGAAGGCCACGTAATTAAAATTTCAAAGGATTGGGGCGGTAAGGAGATTCGAACAGCCATGGATAACTGAATAAAAGGAATTCCGGATGTTTATTAAGGAACCTTTCCTGATATTCCGGAAAAAAATCATGAAATTATTTTCAAACATGATTATCCTTCAAAAAGCACGTTTTTTTTTCAAGTGTGCCGTGATTTTTTCAAATAAGTCATGATTTTTTTAACGATTGGATGAAAGACAACTGAAGAATCTCGCCCTCCAACACAGAACTAGGGCTGTCATCATTACGTATTGACATTTGGGAGCGGAGCGTGAGATTATATCTGGGAAAGGGAACGGCAGTTTCCCCGAGATAGGGGTGGGGGCATTGCACTAATATTATTGATCCTCTGTCCTCTCTCTCCATGCTCTACCGAACTTCGTCCCTCCTTCCCCCTCCCTCCCTTACTTTTTCATTCTCTCCCTTCCGTCCCTCTTTCCTCCTTCCCCCTCTCCCTTCCTTCTTGCTCTCCTTCCACTTTCATTTTTTCAAAGGGGTTAAAGGGTTTAACGAGCGTTAACCACTCCTGGTCACCTGCCCGAAGCCCTAAGGCCCTCGAATCCTCGACAATTTTTTTCCCGGATCGTTTCATTTTTATTCTCAACTACGAAACAATTTTTCGTTGATCGACAAATGCTGTTACATGTTTCTCGTGAACCTGAATTGTTGGTCCTCCAAACTGTTGCATTCTTTGTTTGTTTGTGCAACGCATTATTCTACGTGAAATCCACGCTTTTAGCTCTTCCTTGTGTCCAGTGTGTCGGGTGGATCTCACACCGGAGCATTTTCTGCTCCACTGTCCGGTCTTCCGTGTTCATTCAGCCAGGGACGTAAAGGTTACGTCCCTGATTCAGCGGGTGGGTCTGGCTCGATACTTCCGTGCTGGTCAATCTGTGGATGGTCTTCTGTCCCTGAATGATGGTCGCATGTCTACTGACAGGCAGGCTGTCGGCTGTAGCTCGTTTCCTTCGGGATACTGGGGTTCGTTTGTAGTATGGGTCTCGCGCTGTCACCTTTCCACCTTCTTTCCTTTCCCTCTCCTTGCACCAAGCCCGGGGTCTGTGTGTTCTGATCTGTGATCTGGTGGTTCCTTACTTTTATTGCTCCCGGGAGCTTCTCTATGTTCAATAGTTTTCTCTGTGTCCTATTTTCTCTGTGCCCTATTTTCTCTGTGTCCTATTTTCTCTGTAATTATATGTAGTTAGTCGCAGAATGCGTGGTCCAGGACCAATTTTCTGCGTAATAAACCAATCAGTCAATCAATCACGCTTTTCGGGAGGAGATGGGCCCTGTGGTGTCTCTTGCTCATGTCGATTGTGGCATGTGAAAGATCCTGGGTTTTCCGCTTAGATTTCTCCACCTAAATGGTCCCTCTCATCGTCGTGGGGCAGATAACCCAGTTTGGGTTCGTGCTCCTTAAAAACAAACAACAACACGCTGTTACAATTAACACACACCAAAAACGGTTTCCAACAATTGGTTTTTAACTTATTGGTTTCAAATAATTGGTTTCCAACAATTTCCATTATATATTCCTTAACTTTCGGCCAAAAATATACCCGATTTTCGATCTGAAAAAAAAAAAGACCCTCTCCTAGTTGTACTTGGTCAGCATACAAAATTTCATCAAATTCGGCCCAGTAGTTTTGGCGTAATCTACATAATAATTCTAGAGAGCTGATAAGAAAAGAGCCGATAAGAAAAAACAGTAAAAAGCCGTCAATCACTCTCCCCCCCCCCCCCCGCTTACGCCCGTATTGCAAGTGGACTCTCCCATTTTACCGGCCCCGTGAAAGAGCAGCCAGGCGGGAGTGGTCGATCAAGACCGGGCACGTACGTCGGCGAAGAGGTTCAATCTGAAAAATGTCGAGAAGAGTGCCGGTAAAAGTGTGTCCGTAAACTTAATTCATGGTTTCCTCTAGTGTTATTATAAAGAAACCCCAACAAGTTACTGAGGTGGTCTGCTTGGTGTTTCTTTGTTCTCGGACATGTTGTGTTTGTATTTATTCTAATTCCACAGGTTGTGATATCTTTGGATTTCCATAACATATTTATTTTTTTTTTTTAAAGTCATAATTTATTATGTATTTCTGTAAGGATAATCGTGAAAAAGTAATGATTTTTTATTATTATTTCGGTTTTAGTAGACACCACATAGGGTAATTAATTACAGATTTGAAGTTTATATATTTCTAATTGCAACTGCAACAAAAACAAGCATGTAATTGCAATTTTCAGTGAGTTAATGAATTTATTTGAAAGAACAGGTAAGCGTTCAAAAACTTATGATGGCATTCCCTCAGTTTTCCAGGTTTTTCCAGACCAAAACAGATATTTTTCTCAGATTTTTTCGGTCGAAGTATGATGCAGATAATTGTGAAGCGCGGTTTGGGATATTACTAAAAAAAAAACAAGTTTATACAATATTGTGTAAGAGTTAAGAATACATATATTTTTTTATGAATAAATATTTATAAATCAATATTATTTATTATCAATCATAAAAAAATATATGTATTCTTAACTCTTACACAATATTGTATAAACTTGTTTTTTTTTTAGTAATATCCCAAACCGCGCTTCACAATTATCTGCATCATACTTCGACCGAAAAAATCTGAGAAAAATATCTGTTTTGGTCTGGAAAAACCTGGAAAACTGAGGGAATGCCATCATAAGTTTTTGAACGCTTACCTGTTCTTTCAAATAAATTCATTAACTCACTGAAAATTGCAATTACATGCTTGTTTTTGTTGCAGTTGCAATTAGAAATATATAAACTTCAAATCTGTAATTAATTACCCTATGTGGTGTCTACTAAAACCGAAATAATAATAAAAAATCATTACTTTTTCACGATTATCCTTACAGAAATACATAATAAATTATGACTATATTATAATTATATATATATATTTGCCTCTTTTACGTACACTTTTTTTACGCAGAAAAATATTTTTCTTACATCAAAATCTTGCAAGTTCACTCCTTAGCGATTGCGTAGTGGTCGTTTGTGTTATCATTCGCGATCACTGCAAATCACTGCGTGCTCTCAGAACAGCGGTATCCTCTTGCTAAAACAAGCATATGACATCAGAGTATTCGTTTTAGCAGAAATGCAACAAAAACAACATTTAAGATTTTAACGAAAATGAATTAGTTATTGTTTACGTAGGAAGACTTTCCGGAAAAGGTAGAAATTCCCCGAATTTTAGTATGTTACACAAGTTCCCTGATTTTTTCTTGAATTTCCCAGTTTTCCTGGGACAACACCACCTCGAATAGGGAAATACCAGTCTTAGCATATTTGAATTTTTTCCTCTTGACTAGTTTCCTAATTAAGAGCCGTTTTATTGATTTTTTTTAACGAGGATTATATAAATTACTCATTTTTCACGTTCCCCGCTAAAGAGCTGTTTTTCATTTGTCGTAAACCGACTATTTTCTTTCAAAATAAATAGAAAACAAAAACGAACTCGTTTGATGTTTAAGACAAAGTTTCACTTAACCGGATAGGAATGCGAACAAGCTTTATGAGGTTTAAGTACCGCAGTGTTGTTGTAGTGTTTAGTTCACATAAAAACCTTGCTGCTGTATTCAAATGTATTGTGACCGTTTTTATTTTGTACACGATAATTAAGCTAATGACAGATGTGCGTGCATCGTATTACGGGGACTTAGCTAAACGACATCGCTGAAAGACGGCAAAACAAAAACGTATCGACATGACTGTGTTATCAAACAGAGGATGGAGACGACGTGACTGAAAATACTGCAAAATTAAACGAAAAAAAGTAGGCGGGTGTGTGAGATTTATTGGAGATGTTTGTGTGGGTATGTGTGTAGCCGATTCTCGATAATTCCAGTCTGATTGTATATAACTTTTACCAGAAACTAATAAATGCTATCGCTATATATTCCATCTCTTGTCACAAGATAGTCTCTGACAAGGAGCGAAGCTATGGGTTTCGTTTCCCGGCTCCAGCAAGTTGACTCATCATCACCAGAATCTTATTTTACCAAAGCAGCTCAAAAAACGTCAACGGGGTGGCGTTCTACCTGGGCAACAAGGAAACCCAGGAAAATTCATGGAATTTATAAAGTCAGGGAAACGTCAGGGAATTTGTCGAACAAACACTGAATTCAGGGAATTTCTACATTTGCTGGGAAGTCTTCCTCTCTATGTAAAGAATAACTATTATTACAGTTAAAACCGCCAGTTTGTTATGTTGCATTTCTGATAAAGCGAAAACTGCTTAGGCCAGAGTATATGCTCGGACTGTCTTACCGTTCCAGTTTTCAATTGGGTGGAAAGAATTTACAGTGATCATTATGTTGCTGGTACCCAGTTAGGGCAATGCGATTTGTGATTTAGCAAAGTAATGCAGTGGAGCTAATGCCATTCGAGTGAAATGTAAAATAAATGCATTTAGACCATGCTCCACCTTGCTTCGACCGAAAAAAAAATCACGGAAGAACTTAATTTTTATCTGGAAAAACTGGAAAAAAAACACGGAATTTCGTCCCGAGTTTTTGAATGCCACCCTGGATCAACTTTCCGGCACGTGGTAGTCTGGGTTCAGACCATGTCTCACCGCGTGAACACTATCCAGACGAATAGAGGCGAGGCGAAAGCCGAGCTTCTCTGTCGGCTTCCTTGTTCGGCTTCCCTGTCGTGCAAAAACAGCGTCTGAACCAAGACTAGGCACGTGGGTGAATTGGCGTTGGGCAGGAGGCGCGACACCTGATTTCTACCTCAGCCGGGCTTGGCTTGATGAAGCAAACTCCTTCTTCTCTTTACAGTCGAGGAATGATGTGAGGAATGCTCTCCACATTCGAGTAATCGTAGCACGTGTAGCATTTTTAGCACTTATTTATTCGGTTAAAACTTACACAACGGATTTTTAACTTTAGTTATACCGTAAAATAGTTACGGCCTGTCGTTCCACAATTTACCGCATGATCGCGACCCCGAACGAGAGATGGAACAT
Organism: Lithobius niger; assembly: GCA_023313725.1. Taxonomy (NCBI): domain Eukaryota; kingdom Metazoa; phylum Arthropoda; class Chilopoda; order Lithobiomorpha; family Lithobiidae; genus Lithobius; species Lithobius niger. Next base: position 35,949 of record JAHWFP010148359.1, read on the forward strand.
GCGGTAATATTATCATGGGCACTCCGTCGAGACCCGCTTTATACCACTCCTGCTTTTACCAATATCAAAAATACATTACTCGTTAAGCATAATTCCGGGTCTGATCCGGAGATGTTAGGTCTGGTCCTGGGTCTGACCCTGAATTTTTGGTCAGACCCACCGACGCAGGGACTCGGGCTGATCCGATAACCTAGCGACCATAACAATAGTCACAGATTAAAATGAAGAGTTTGGTTTTAGTGAAAATATTGAAAGTGATTATTAAAGCACTATTTTTTAAGAAAGCATCTTCAGCTTCATTGTCAATAAATTCTGCAAGAAGCAGTAAGCTTTAAAGCACTTTAGTAAGCAAATGTGACAGAGTAGTCATAAACTGCAAGTGAAATAACGAAATCATGACGTTTTGGTGCCAAGATCGGACCCGTTTCCAAGTGAAGTGAAGTGGATTTTCAATTAAATTCTGCAACAACTAGAAGAATCCATCAGCTGTGTTGAATCCATCAGCTCTGCCAGAGGACCCGGATTCGAGTCTGGCCTTTGCCACTCCTGCCATTTTCGGAAAGAGAAGGAAGGGTGCTGTGATGTCTCATGCTCTTGTCCATTGTCGCATGTAAAAGAAACTAGGCATTTCCGATGGGATTTACTTAGCAAAATTGTCCCTCTCTCTCCTTCTAGCGCCATGGCTAAGGTTGGGTGCGCGTCAAAAGCTAAAGCTAAAGCTCCGTTGAACTTGGCTGTATTATAGGTTTTTTTTAGCAGTTGTAACTTGCAAGTCTCGACGGTTTTGTAAATATCGAAGAAAACTGATCTCATCTTGTTTCAACGGGCTGGGCCAGGTCACCAGGTCATTTGGATCACGGATCAGTCGAAGTCACTGGGTTCTATGGCATCCAATTTGTTGGTCACCTGTTTATTTGAGTCATTGATCAGTCTAAGTCAAGGGGTTCCAGGTCATCAGATTTGTGGGTCACCGGATCACTGATCAGTCCAAGTCAACAATTCCCTGGTGAGGATCGCCGGGTTGCCAGATCATTTAGGTCACGAATCAGATGCATCACATCAACCAATTTTTGGTCATTTGATCACTGATCAGTCCAAGTCACCAGGTCGCTGGTCAACCAATTTTCTCATCACCGGATCGCCAGGTTAGTCCGAGTCACTGGGTCAACCAAGTTTCAGTCACCGTGACATTTGAGACACAGATCAGTCCAATTCATCGAGTTCCAAGTCATCTAATTTCTGGGTCACCGAGTTATTTGGATCACAGACCTGTCGACGTGACCAGGTCTTGGGTCAACCATTTTCCGGGTCACCGGGACATTTACATCACGGATCAGTCCTAGTCACAGGGTCCCAAGTCCCCGCATAATTTAGGTCACGGATGAAACAGAGTCACCAGGTCCCGGATCAACCATTTTCGGGTCAGTAGGTCGTTTGGGTCACGGATGGCTCTGTATCACAAGAAACCGGGTCACTCGGTTTTATAGTCACCGGATCAATTCGGTCACGAATCAGTCCGATCACCACCCGGTCAACCATTTTCTGTAACCATATCATTTGGGTCACAGATCAGTTCAAACCACCAGGTCTCAGATCAGCTACTTTTGGAGTCATTGAGTGATTTGGGTCACAGATAATTCCGAGTCACCAGCAGGTTACCAGGGGGCTTAGTCTCGACTTGATCGTTTTCAAATCGCATGCGGTTTCATCAAAAGTCACGTGCGATAGAATGGGCGAGCCATGATTTTGGCGCGCTTTTTGGTAAAACCGCATGCGATTTGAAAAGCGCAACTCGAGACTAGGGCCCCAGGTCAAATTTAGTAACTACACATGTTTTATTATTTTTTTTTACCGATATAAGTTATTTAGAAATTATTGGTTGTATTTGTTTTAATCATTTTGTTTTTACTTGAGTTTTTTTTTTTTCTTTACGTTTGCCAATGACGCGTGAAGTAATCTTTAGCCGTTTTATGTTACGATTACCGGTATGAGCAAAAAAATCCTTCGGGCAATAACTTACTGTACTTTCGCAACGAGTTAGAGATTAACCTTCTAATACATTCCTTGCTGCATATATTTGCAAACATTTTTTTTCCCGAAGGCCCCCTTGCGGGGGGGGCCCCCCGCCCTCGCGGTTTCAGAATACTCTGCTACAATGCGATGTGTTGTAAAATCTTGCGACTACTTTTTTATTAAATATTTTACTTAATTTCTTAGTTAACTGAAGCAATTTAGAGTTTATTTAGTTGGAATTTCTAAATTTAGTATCTTGGGGCAGAAAAATAAAAGAAATAAATATTCTTTGGTTCTCAATGCGCGTAGATCTGAATTTAAACAATTTTTTTTTAATTTTCGCCAAAAGTTGACAAATTTTGAAAATCCAAAACACTGTTTTAATATTTTTTTTGCGTCTTCGAATCCTGTAAGAATGTGTACGTACCTACAATGCTAACCTTAGCGGATGATATAAATCAATTAGAAGTGTTGTGTACTGTTACAGGATTCGGATGCTCTAAAAAAAAATTATTAAAACAGTATGCTAGAATGTCAAAATTTGGAAACTTTTAGCGAAGTTATAATTAAAAAAAAACTCATAACAGTGGAAAATAAAGCGCACAAATTATTTACACCTGCACGCGCTGAGAACCAAAGAATTCGGTTTTTTTTTTAATATTTTCATTCTAAGATTCTAAATTTAGAAATACCAGCAACACAAACAAGCTCTAAAGTGCTTCAGTGCTTCACGCTAAAGTCATTGTGAAGTAATCGGTTGCTTCTTTTTAAGCAGGTTATCGGTATTTTGAATGTTTGTTGTTCATTAAAAACCAGACAATCACTTTGGCGGGAAAATCTATATAATAATGTCGGAGGCCGGCTAAAAGGAAGAATAAAAGGAAAACCACTCCTCCCCTCCTCGCGCCCGCTTTGAAAATGCACTCTCCCACTCTACCTGCATGGAAACAGGAGGCAGGCATGAGTGGTCGATCAACTCAATAAAGGTTCAATCTGACAATTCATCGGGCCGAACAATCACTTCTCCCCTCCTCGCGCCCGCATTGGAAATGCGCTCTCCCATTCTACCTCCAGCCAAACAGGAGCCAGGCATGAGTGGTCGATCAATCTGACAAGTCGTCGGGAAGAGTGCCGGAAAAATGTCCCGGGAAATGTGACCCGGGAAATGTGACCAGCCCCGTGCATAGCACGGGCTTTCTCTAGTAATAATAATAAAATCAAAAGCCTGTTTGTGACCCTATCACTTTTACTACAGGAACTTAACAATAACAGCAGCAATGGGTGGAAGGTTACGGAAGGTCTGTGAGCCACTGACACCGGGGCCCAAAATTAAAACTAAAAAAGGCCCCCAAATTTGGATTTAAGGCCGCTTTAAAGAGCCAGAAAAGGCCGGGTCCTGAGCATTTTATAGAAACAAACACCGTGCTCATGTTAACCATGTCGACAGTTAGCAAGTTCCATCTGGGACATCCGAACAGGTAAGAGGTTTTACGACAGTCGAGGCGTGATACCTGAACAGCCAACTTCCAACGCAGGCCGCGAGTAAAGATAAAACTCGAAAAAGGGCAAATCGACAGCGATCAAGACACGAACAATTTTGTAGGTCAGAACAATTATCAAATCAGCCTACGGACGGAGTTCTAAAAGCACGAGTTCCGTCCTCACCAGATGTTCATGTTGGTTAACCACTCGCATGCTCGGTAAATGCTTCGTACAATGGCGCTGGACGGACTCCACTATATCTAACAGTAACAGTAGATCATCCCATTGTAGACATCCGATTGTTAATGATAAAAAGGCGGCTCACTAGCAGACATGTGTCTGTTAACTGTAAGCAACTGAAAGTATATTTTGGCATGTTGAGGATAAATCCCAATGCGACAGAAATGTTTCAAATTGTGGAAAATGTAAGGGGAAGGGTCAGAGATTAGGAAAATCTAAAATTTAAAGGATGAGTGTCCACCAATCATAGATAAAAAGATGCGTCAATAACGTTGGTTTTATGTTACTGTCTAGCTAGCTAATAAGATTTTTCCCATGTTAAATCCCATAGACTTTTTGCTCATGGCTAGCGCAAAATTGAGAAGGCCTACGTACCTGAACGACTCGCCTTTGCGTTCTCGGAGCTAGAAGCTAGAAATCATCTGAAATTCGAACTATGGTGGTGGTTTTAGCTCTGCCGGCACGCAACGAAAACAATCAATATGTGAGTTTAAAAGCGATTGGGCAAAATCGTTTCGTCAGGAGGAATTCTTTATCTTATTGTGACAGATTATAAGATTGCAAGCATTAACTCAAACGATGTCGGATTTAGCTAATCCAGATAACGTTGTTACTGTGGCAACGACACATTGCCATCGCGGTTAAATTCTAGCTGCGAGAATACAAAGGCGAGTCGTTGTTAAACGCGCCCTAAACACTAAGGGTGGTTCACTCCGATTTCAGTCCAAAAGTCGCTCGCTACTGGCACCCTTAATTTCGCGTTCGCGCCGTTTTAATTGGCATGGTCACATATGTCGTGTATTTAAATCGATGGATAGATGGAATATACATTTTAGTTTTGATTGTCCATTTTATTCGTTGCTTTGTTGCATGAATGAATAGGCTTACCGTCGAACCAAATTCTCCATTAAGCCTATATCTGCTACTTACAAAATTAAAGCTGCCGTTAAAAAAATGAGGCTTAAAAAATTAAAATTAGGCCTAAAATCACGTTACCATGGCAGTGACAAGTTGCTACGAGTCGCTGCTGGCTTCATCAATAGCGTCTCTCCCGTCACTTCTCTACTACCACTGATCTATATAGGCTGCGTTGCACATTACGTTGTATCACTGTAACTGTTTGCCAGGAGGCGCACCGTGCTGCAAAAATTAATAGGCAATCCAAATCTCCGTTAGCTGCTACTTACTAAATTAAAGCTGTAGGTAAAAATTAGGCCTAAAAGCTGACAATTAACACCTAAAATATAAAATGAACTTAAAAGTAACACATTATTAACCGTCAATTCTGATGGTTACTGTTTTTAGATTATATAATAGAGATAGCTGTTGCAATGCGTGATAGAGGTGTGCGCCTCACCAATGGTAATGGCGGAACTGTACAGAAGACCAATGTGACTAGGTAGTCGCTGTAGCCGCTTGTTTAAATAGTGAGATATGCTGAAGGGTGAATACAGAAATGCAGAATACGTCAATCTTTCCACCACTTTTTTTTTTTAGTAATTTTTACACGTCTTTATCTTCCTCATATCGAAGTGGTGTGTCATTCTAGACGGGAATGACGAAAACGGACGTAATGCACTGACACTGAATCCACGACCAAAGAGCAACACTTTGCTGTAATTGTAGAGTGCTCCTACCACAAGGTCGTTTTTGCGTTTCGGACAGAACCGGCTCGGAACACATGCATATCTGGATTCTACGCGCTCTTTAACAATTTCGGGACTTATCACTAGGAAAACAATGCCAAAAATAGTGATACCTCCCTAAAACAAAATTTCCCGCCAAGCTTTTTCACCGTTTAAGGTCGTGATATCAAACGCCAAGTTACTCTTCAATGGAATACTTAAAAACTGCGCAATAAACAATTTCCTAATTTTTTATTTAACCTTCGAGTTTATTACTCATGGGATTAACCCGTCCTTTGATATCACGACTTCAAACGGCGGAAAAGCGTGACGGAAATCGTTAACGAGTTGTGTTTCGGTGATGCAAGGTTCGCTTAAAACTCAGTTAAACGAATTCATAGAAGTGTTCTCCCATCGGCATTGTTGCGTTGTGTTATTTCATTGTTATGTTGCCACGTTCTTGTATGGGAATTAGAGGCGTGTTCCCTAAAAACAAACAAACAAACAACAGCAACAGCTAGCAGAATAATTTTAATTCGAGTCGAGCCGATTTTGTAACAGAAAAGTAGAGTACCGAGCCTAGATCGAATATTTGGTGAACATAGTTGATTGGCAAGTGTTTTTATTTTTGATTTTTGATTTTGATAGGATGATGAACAGTAAGCTGCTGCTTAAAGGTACACCCGGCCTGCCTTATAACAGCCACGCGCAGATCTCCACTTGCGCGTGTTAGTATCGCACCGTTTCATGGGAATCGGCTGGCGAGATAGTAGCTGCGCGGTGCAGCGCAGCTACTATCTCAGTTGGCTTTGGAAGTAGTTTACTAAGCAGCTGCATCAAGTGAAAGATTGTGTCGTCACAAACCGGAATGATTTTCGTATTTTAACATCACAATTTATAATTTTTTAGGCTAGTATTCTATAATTTTTCTTCGGCGATCTATAGGCAATAATTTGAATTTTTACTGCATTAGCCTTTAGATTTTTGATCTCATGGTAATTATTAGCAAACTATTAACAATTACTACATGCACACACAGCGATGAAACGTTATGGTTATTGTAAGCGCGCAAAGGATCATATAATTGCAGGGCGGCAGTAAATATAGTTTCCAATATTCAGCAGAAAATCTCCTAGACGCCACATTTTAAAACGGAATTTTAGCAAGGGAAAGACTAACGGTAAGTAAATAGACCTTTGGGGGCCGTACTTGATATGGAGGATCGAGAAAAATGATCTTTAACTGACTGTGTGAGTTGAAGTCGTAATTTGAAACGCCAAGCACTTTCGCTAGGTTATTCTTACGAATAATAGTTGTCGCATATGCACCTTGCCAGCCGGCCACGATGTGCTCACTCTTGCAGCGCACCACCTTCGGTGTATCTGTGATGATATTAATTCCCTGACTCATCTCGTTCAAAGCAGTAGGCTACCACACAAAAACAGTAGCAGTATACGGAGGATGCCAAATAGTATACCCCCTCTTTTCCACATACGTGACATCACTCTGACGTCACTTCCTCGGAGCAAAACCGGACGTCGGAGCTGAGGTTGAAACTGGCCCCTAGAATAACGGTGTTAGGCTTACCAGCACAGCGTTAGAACAAAGTTTTGACAGCGAGCATGGAGGTTCTGTAGGAATTCTCTGGGGCTTGTTCCTTGGCTCTACAGATCTTTCTGAAAGGGGTGTAAGGCGCTAAAGGTCAAGGGTAAAACAAAATGGCGGTAAAATGAACCGCGCCATATTAGGGAAAACGACGCGTTTCAGCATCTTATTAGCTAGTCAACCCTTGCTAATACCGAAGGCTCAAAATGTCCTGGAAGAAAGGCAACCATCTTTTACTATACTTGCATTTAAAGCAACATACCGCCTGCCTTATAACCTTCCGCCTGCCTCACAACACCCACGCGACGATCACATCCGCGTATTTACCACAGCTAAGGTCAACTGAGACGGTAGCTTCGTTCCTCGCAACAAAAACGTAGCTACTGTCTCAATAATTGGCATTGCGCCTAATAGTCCAGCCAGCGTGAACCCATTGATTGTGTCGTCAAAAACCAGAATGATTCTCGTATTTTAAAATCACAATTTATAATTTTCTAGGCTAGTGGTCTTATAATTTTGCTTCGGCGATCTATTGGAATAATTAATTTTAATTTTTACCGCATTAGTCTATTAGATTTTAGATCTCATGGTAATTATTAGAAAATTAGTAGATGTACACACAGAGATGAAACGTCATGATTATTGTACGTGCGCAATGCATAATTTAGTGACGGATCGTTAGTAAATAAAGTTCCATTATATGCAACAGATAATCTCCTAGACGCCACATTTTAAAAAGAATTTATAGCAAGGGAAATTAACAAGGGAAATAGACCTTTGGGGCCGTACTTGATGTGGAGGATCGAGAAAAATGGCGCTGGGAGGTATATCCCTTTAAAGTGTTTTACATGCAAGTTTAGTAAATAGTACGAACACGAAGAAAGAAAATTATTACGAACATGAACAAGCCATTTAACAGAGCACGTGTGCACAGATTATGCAACAAACTAATAAAATGTGACGCTGCAAACCAAAACATCACAGACACTTGGAAAATTATTAACTCTAGGGTAAAAATAAATTTCAACTCGTAAGACCATGGCACTCATAAAACACTGGACGTACCAATCCTTTTACCAGGGTGCACGGGTAGCTGCGAGTACTGGGGCGTCAGATTCGATAGGCGTCTTGGTCCCGGCTGTACAGACTCCGGGCTTCTTACAGACCCCGGTTTCAATCCTGGGGAAGGGAAGTATATATGTATGGGCTTTTCTCCGGTTGTTTCCCACCCGTAGCACGGGTGCTTTCTCCGGGTTCTCCGGTTTCCACCCTCATGCGGCAAAAAACAACTGAAATGATGATGCTTCCACTTAACATCTGTCGCTTGGGGCTTAAAAAGCTCTCAACTAAGGGCGCCCGCGCACTGAGCGACCAGGTCGCGCGGCCAGTGGTCGTGGCGGCCAAAAAACACGCGCGGCCACGTCCGTTTTTCATTGATAATTCTCGATCACGTGGTGAAAAATGAACACGGAGCAAGTATGGTCGCCCTGTGGCCCCCTGCACACCGTACGGGAAACCCAGTGACCGCGGCGACAGGCTGGCCGCTTCGGCCAAGTGCGCGTTGCTACATACACCGTAAGCATTCTCGTTGGCCGTAGCGACCTGGCCGCTGTGTGCGACCGCGGCCCTTACGGACCGACAAAGTCTATTCTCTTCTAGTCTCATGTTGAGGAAGAGTTCAACAATTATTTTACTTCCATAGGTGGCCATTGGGACACATCTATACCTAATCTTAATAAACCCGTTAAAGATATGTATTCGCAGCCCAGCAATAATTCGTTTTTTGTATCTCCTTGCATTGGTCCTGAGTTCGAATCCGGGTCATGCCACCCCGACGAAACCTAAGTGCATAAAGGTGGCTTACTGGACTACGTTATTTCTAGTGTATGATTTTCGCTATTGGCTAATTTTCAATTTTCCTTAATATTATTTCCAGCGATTTATGTCTATTTATATCAACACCTTAACTAATCCTAAATCAGCTGGTCATGACCAGAATAAAACTGCATGAGATTATCAAAATGGTTTCTCCACAGACTATTTCTGCTCTTGTCGAGATATTAATCTTAGATTATCTGAAGAGCAGTTTCCTGGTGTCCTAAAAACGGCAAAAGTTACACTCATTCATAAAAGCCGATGCCAAACTGATGTGAATAACTATAGACCTATTCTGTGTTACCAGTCAGTCAGAAATTACATTCTTAATAACACCGAACACGGATTTCGACAAGAAAGAAGTACTGAAGGTGAAACATCAAATTCTGTCAGGATGTTGTTTGTGCTATTGAAGAAAATCTTTGTACTGTTGGTATCCGCAATGACTTATGAAAGTTTTTTTTTTATACAGCAAACCAAAACCGTATGTTGCAAAAACTTAATTATGGTAGTAGAGGTGGGGCGAGGGGTAATCGTCTAACTGGAAAATCGCATATTTGAAAGAACGTATACAGTATAACAGTATAACGAAAAGTCGTCTAACAGGAAATTCTTATAATGGAAAATCGTCTAATAGGAAATTCGTATAATGGAAAATCGTCTAATGTCCCTGCCTCACTTGTGCTGCTGAGCTCGCTGCGGCTGTACACATAACAGGTCAAACCGCAGGTATTTTATTGTCTAATTAGACGTACAATTAATTATTATACGCTATTCCGTTTAGAGGATTATCCATTATACGATATTCTGTTTAGATGATTTTCAATTATACGATATTCTGTTTAGATGATTTTCCAATTTTTTTTATTTTGCAGATATTAGACAATTATCCCATTAGACGATTTTCCAGTTAGACTTTCGTCCGGCCGCCCCCGTATACGGTGGGGGGTCACAAAAAAGGAGACGTCGGATGAAAGTCTAACTGGAAAATCGTGTAATATTAATATCTGTCTAATATTTTGTCTAATATCTGCCTAAACAAAAATCAGGCAAATCATCTAATGAAAATATCGTATAATGGATTATCGTCTAACAGGGCAATAATATGGCTGCAGTTTCCGATGTTATGTGTATAGCCGCAGCGAGCGAAGCAGAGAAGTCAGACGATTTTCCATTAAACGAGTTTCGTGTTCGACGATTTACCGTTATATTGTTATACTGTATACGGTCTTCCAATTATTGGATTTTCCAGTTTGAAACTTGAAAATAGAAATCAGTTTTTCAAAACCAAACCAGCTCTTCTACAAGAAAGCCTGTAAATTTTGGTGTTCTTCAGGGATCAATTCTTGAACCATTATTGTTTTTAATCGTCGTTAATGAGTTGCCAGCTGTTTCCAATTTGCTTGCTAATGACATAACTTTTATCTTTCAGGAAAAGATTTTTTTTTTAACTTGAGAAAACTGTAAATGCTGAATTAAAAAAATTGCCGATTGATTTAACTTGAATAGCTTTGTCTCTCAACATCGAAAAGTTAAACTTTATGATTTTTAGAATCCGACAAAATTCTTGCAAGCACGTGCCTAATTTAGTAGTAAATAAAGGAAAATTAAAAGAGGTCTCAAACATTACCTTTTTAGGCCTAAAACTACACCCACACCTTAATTATTCGAATGCTCACATAAACCTCACGTCCCACAAAATTTCTAACGCTGTTGGTATCTTACGTAAACTATTAGAAGAGTTACCAAGCAAATGTCTTACCCAATTTTATCACGCAATTATTCAACCATATCTAAATGATTATACACTTGCCTGGATGAGTACGTCTAAAACGAATAAATAGCCACTATAAAAACTTCAAAAGAATGCTATCTGAATCATTCTTCATCGACCTTCAAAAGAACGAATACTTATTAAAAGACTTAAAATTTTCCTTATTCGTGATCTTCTTACTTACAGAAGTGGTATTTATATTTTTTAAAACAGACACCGTCTTGTGAAGTTAAATTTTAATGTATGTAACTATTCTACTACAGAAACATGCTCAAACGTCACCAGACCGAAAGGTATACATAACTATCGGTAAGACGTCTTTGATTGGGCAAGCACCCACAGTCTGGAATGCCATTCATTCCTCCATACATTAAAGTCCAGAGCCAAAGTCCAAAATAAGTATGTAATAGGTATGCGTGAGGAATAGGCGGTTTACCGGCGATAATTTGGTCGTTTGCGAGAAACGGGTGGTCCAAAGTCGAAGGGGTGGAGGGAAATCTCACGAGCGCGCCAGCAACACCGTTTCGCACTCGTGAAAATTAACGTCTGCCTAAATACCACTCGTGAGTCGTTAAAAAAATTATCGAAAATTTGCTTAGCGCTTGGGATATTACGTATGATAATTCGGGGCAAGGGATAATCGTCTGACTGGAAAATCGCATAATTGTAAGAACGTATACCGTATAACAGTATAACGGAAAGTCGTCTAACAGGAAATTCGTATAATAGAAAATCTTCCAACTGGAAATTCGTATAATGGAAAATCGTCTACCAGGAAATTCGTATAATGGAAAATCGTCTAATGTCCCTGCCTCGCTCGCTGCGGCTATACATATAACATCAGAAACCGCAGTTAGACATTTATCCAGTTATATGTTTATCCATTATACGATTATCCATTATATGATATTCCGTTTAGATGATTTTCCATTATAAGATATTCCGTTTAGACGATTTTCTAGATTTCTTATTTATGCAGATATTAGACAATTATCCCATTAGACGATTTTCCAGTTAGACGTTCGTCCGACGCCCCGATAATTCCATTTTCGTTTTTCTCATCTTCCTTTTCCAGTACTAACGTTTTAATTTCTTTTTAGACTTTTTAATCTGTCTTTCACGTCATTTTTTCAGACTTTTTTTTTTTTTTTACTTTTTGCGTTTTGAATTTTTGTATTTTAATTTTTTTTTTCAATTTTTGTCATTCTCCAGTGTGTGATTGCACTAAACGTAGGTTTTGCTTTCGATTTTCGATTTTTCATTTTTGACTTTTGATCGTCAAATATGTTTTTCAGGTACAGTTTTGCCATCCAGGGTCATAACACTCGTTTTGCTTCAAACTGTCACACAAGGTTTAACCGGACTGAAATAAGTAAGTAACTTGTCGTTAGTGGGTCGAAAACACGGATTTGGAATCCAATCCCAAAAAATATTAGAACTGCCACTATTGTGGGGGAGGCGTATCTTGAGTCCTGCAAGTATTTCATGAGTGGGTACGTTTTCCTGGAGGGGGCGGCTTTAATCGACGGTCGCCATTGTTTTTGTAACCATCTTGGATATCAACAAGTGTAAGTGCTCAGGGAATAGACGATCGGTTTCAGGTACAAGTACTCA
>JAHWFP010148360.1:0-24335 GCA_023313725.1 Lithobius niger
ATGGTTTGAATACGCGTTTGTACATGTGAAATAAATAAATACACTTTGGTGCATATGAAATAATAAATACGCCTTTGTATACCGGAAATAAATAATTAGGCCTTTGTAGACGTGAAATAAATAAATAGGCATTGGAGACATTGTAAGGGAGGATTAAACAAACGAAGCTTCAACAATCAGCAAGAGGGAGAGCCGGCTCATTCTTCGCACGGTAGCAAAGAAAAAGGGCGAGCGACCGACAATGAAAACGGATATGTGCTTTATCAATTACTTGCGGCCGTCTTGTGGCCGTCTCGTTGCCGTCCATCCTACGCGAAACTCGATTAAACAAACGAAGCTTCAACAATCAGCAAGAGGGCGAGCGGGCTCATTCTTCCCACGGTAGCAAAGAAAAAGGGCGAGCGACCGACAATGAAAACGGATATCTGCTCTATCAATTACTTGCGGCCGTCTTGTGGCGGCCGTCTCGTTGCCGTCCATCCTACGCGACAACTCGATTTTATTAATAAAGATACGAAAAAAAAACAGATTAGCTGAAGATAATTTTTTCCTGACAATTGGTGTCGCAGACAGTAGCAGAAAATTCTGTTTCTGCGGTTCGAGGGTGACTAAATTTTCACGATGGTGAACGGTGTTGTGAACAAGGAATGTTTTACGTATTTTGTTCTTTCATTGTATTCATCAAATCTTGATATAGGGCATTTTTTTCAGGAGAGCAGTTTCCAGTTCGAAACTGTAAAGTACGTTTATTACAAAAAACAGTCAGTCAGTTTGAATTATCACTAATGCTAATTTTTATGCGCATTCGACATCTCTTTTTTATAAACTGGAAATGTTCATTGCATATGTGTTCACAATTCAATTGACGGTAAGGGATCTAGTCACATGCTAGTGTGTCGCGCCAAGTTAGGCAACAATCATCACAACAAACATCACATCAATTCAATTGTCGAGGTTGTAAACCATTGTAGCACGGCGCCATAGCGTCAGTGTCTTATATCTAGAAGCGTAGTTGGGCACATTTCAGGTACTTGAGGAAAAATAATAATGCGGTACAAAAGCTTAAATTGTGTTGAAATCAAGAGCAATATGAACCACCTGACAAAAATTAACTCGTGCAGGAATGCCAGCAAAGCTGCTTTCAATGCAAAATCGTGCCTCTCAATAACGTTGTAAATGTGTTACTATAGTTACTAACTAGTAGCTAGCTGGCTAGCTAGTCCGCTCATCCCCATGTTAATTTCCATAGGGTGATTATTCATCGATACCGAGATAACGGGAAGGCTATGAAATTGGACGAATGGCTGCAGTACGATACGGACTGCGTACCTTTTATGGTTTGGAGCCTAGGGGTGTAAAGAGGATGGCGTCGGATGGCGCGTTAGTACGAAAATATTGTTATAACCATTGTTCGTATTGTCGGCATCGTCTCTCATTGGACTGCCAAGTTCGGACAATGACAACGTGTATACTGACGTGCGTGCCTAGACACACACTAGTGTAGCACGATAAATCTAAACAACGTTGCCAAAGAAATTGTATTCACGTCGAATTCACGAAAAATAAACCAACTCTAAAAACAAAGCAAAATAAACAAAGCCAAAAACTGGTGAAGAGGCCACCAAGTTGAGAGTGGTTCGGCCCTTCAAAGGAGTGATATTAACACACCAAAACTAACGAAATAAAACAAATTACAACAAAATTAAAACCAAACCAAAAACCTATAAAGAGGTGACCAAGTTGAGAATGGTTCGACCTATAGGTAAAAGGTAGTAGCAAATTGTTGAAAACCAATTTCTTGTTGACCAATTGCTTGTTAAATGAAAACTTGAACATTGCTACCGAAAGTAGCAATGTTCTAGTTTTCATTTAACCTTCGAATTATTAAGCGGTGCGATTAACTTGGCGAATGTTTTGGTGTGTTGATATCACTCCTTTGAAGGGCCGAACCATTCGGAACTTGGCGGATCCTTTTACCAGTTTTGGTTTTTGTTATGATACAATTTACAATTCAGAAGTATTTTAGCATGACACATACTTTTAGCGTAAATTTCCATTCAAGTACAGCTAAACGTAAAACTGAACTATTAGGTTCAAGTATAATGTTGTCGGTGTGTTCTTCTATAATTGTGCATGAAAAAGAAAAAACAAATTACAGAAAATTCAAATATCTGGTAACCACATTTTTTCAAGTATTTGTAACATTACATCTGTAAAGTGTTACATTTTGACGAAGCAAACCGTCTGCGTTTACCATACGATTTATTGTGTTTGTTACTGTATTTTGAGTTAATTGGTAACAGTAATGTTATTTTTTTTTATGTTTCTTGCTCTAACACAACCTCAGCAAAATTTCCTTCAAGAAATTCATGCCAATAAGCACTATCATTACTAAGAAACAGGATTTGCACCCATTGAGGCGGAGCGTATTGAAATTTTTTTCAATATATATTTTGGTTTATTTTTCTACCTTTCCATATCTTTTAATTTCACTTACAATTCGAAGTAGTATGTGCATGTGGCGCATCTTGCACTCACGCCCTAACTTCTTCATAAATATGCACCAACTCCTGGCCGTACCTTACTCTTCACTAATCTGTAGATAACGATGAGCACGTCCATTAAGGGTGCTGCCCATTATGCAACCGTACACCAGTGTGACAGGTTCTCATTATTGAGTAGGACACTTCAGTATGACTCTTTTTTCAGTTGGCGAAGGAGAATGATTTTATTTTATTTTAAATTTAACTTAAAATTTAAATATTTACTTGACTTCTTTAAACTAACCACAAACCCGTGCTTGGGATGGTTACGTGGTTCGGGGGCAGGAGGAAAATTGTAGAAACATGAAGAAATAGTCATATTTTAATAATAATAATAATATTTGTTGCAATAGCAACTTGTCTGGCAAGGACTGGGGAGTCACTGACAGCCACCCGCAATTACACGTAAATACAGTGTACAATATACGGTCAAGGAATGGATAATGGTAAGAGGTTTGGGGGCACGAATGCCTTACCACCAAGGTTAGACCTGCCAGGGACTAAAAGGCCCCCAATGGCATCGCCAAACGTGCAGGACATGGGAAGGGTGTGGAAAATGTTAAAAAGCCCAAAACGATGCTGTAAAATTAAAAAGGGTAAACAATGCTAAAAAATTGTATGCTACGGTGAATATTAAAAACTAAAGCACCCAGATTTGTCAACACTTAAAAAAAAAAAAAATAAAAAAAAAAAAATAAAAATATAAAATATATGTAAAGGCCAAACTGATAAAACAGGGTGGCTGGACTACCGCAAGCGGCCTGCATGCCATTAAAAATTGTTTTAAATGGTATATTTTAAGAAGACAGATTTGCCTGGGACCACAACACAGTTCTCAAAGGGAAGAGGGGGTAGGATGCTGGTGAGAAAAAAAAACCATTAGGTGTTCGGGAGTAAAGGACGTTTCAAAAAAACGTGAAGCAGTTCCTCATCAAGCAACCTACGAAAGGTCGAAACCGATAGTGCAGACACAGTCTTTACACTGAGTGCGTTCCAAATAGGAACCACTCGAACCGAGAAGAAATGCTGGCGACAGTCAAGGTTTGATGCAGGTATGCCCAGCTTCCACTCGTGACCACGTGTACAAATAAGGCGTTGTGCAGGATCGAAAAACGGAAGGTCAATGCCTATTAAATTATGAAGTATCTTGTATGTAAGTATGAGTATGACTTTTATACGTCGCAGTTCAAGCAACTCCAGACCCAATCTTACAAGTCGTTCACGGTAAACAATTTCCCAGAATAGAGGGAGATATTTTGTATAACGGAGCTGGACTTTCTCCAAGAGGTCAATATCTTTGGCCAGGTATGGGGACCATACAGGTTCCCCTTGTGGGCTGGGGGTAGAATAAGCCCACCGTACCCCTGCGTGTTGTAGAAGGCGACTAAAAGGGAACACAAGATCACGGTCTGCTAGTGTGCCCAGGGTCTGCATGGCGGAGGGTTTTTGTTCCGTCTTAAACACTAGCACCCCAACACTACTGTTTGCGAGTGCGCCTACGATGTGTATGATGGGCAGGTTTAACACCCGTCGCAAGTACTAGTCATAAAGAGGTGAAGGGACATCCAGACAAACCGGGCCCGGGGTGGCTGCGTAGAGGATGTTTGGTGGTTTGAATCCCCTTTTCGGTTTGATTCCAATTTGCCCGTTCTAGCTGCTGGGCTTTTTATCCTCATCCCCCAGCATGTTGGTCGTGTGCTGCAACCTAGTAATCCGTGGAGGCGGAGATCCTAGCTTTCGGGCTTTGGCTCCTCATTCTGGAGGACGGGTGGCCTGGGCGAGCCAGCCTAAGGTCAGTTGGCTATGACCTTTCGGGTCCCGTCGGTGTGGAGAGGCGGCATGTGCTGTATCCATCTGCATCACGGATCCGAATTGTTTGGTTATCGAGGGAGGTGGTGGTGCCGGTGGCCTCGCCACTCGGCATGCTTAGGCTGTCACTTCACCGAGATAGACGGCG
Organism: Lithobius niger; assembly: GCA_023313725.1. NCBI lineage: Eukaryota > Metazoa > Arthropoda > Chilopoda > Lithobiomorpha > Lithobiidae > Lithobius > Lithobius niger. The sequence continues at coordinate 4,501 of JAHWFP010148360.1, forward strand.
GTGTTAGCTTCCTGGTGTGCATGGCCCTGGATATGCGGCTTCCGGCCCTGCATCACCCGAGTACCGCGCAGATTTTCTTTGGGGGGGGGGGGGCGCACCACAACGACATCTTTTTTGCTCTCAATGGCAAATAATTCCCCCCCCCTTCCCCGAAAAAATTTCTTCCCCTCCTCGTCGCACTAGCAAGCGCCAGAGGAGGGAACCCGAAATGGTTGGGCCTGCTGCCCAGTTACAGGAAATGAGTAACAGTTGAGAGCAAGTCCCGAAGTTCCTAGTAGTTACGGGCGAGGGCCGCAATATTACACAACTCGGTCCGTTCGCTGTACACAAAGGCCCTGAAAGGGGTCTGTTGTTCTGATCCAAAGAGTGTCTCTCGGCTCCGTGCTGGGGGATACCTTGTGGAAGTATCAGACGATGCTCAGGCAAAGCGGCTTCTGAAGGCGGGTGCACTGGGATCATGCCCAGTGCGTGTCGAGCAGCATCGTACTTTGAATAGCAGCAAAGGGGTTGTGACGTGCTTTGATTTGAGGGGTCTTAGTGATGATGTCATCCTGGAGGAACTCAAGTCACAAGGCGTTACGGCCGTGAGGCGTTTGACACGGAAGGCGTGAAAGGTGCCCAGCCAACTGACACCTTTTTTTTGCCCTTTAATTTGCCGGTTACCTGCAGTTGAATGTCAGATGTTACTTCCCAAATCCGATGCGATGTTACCGCTGTCAAATATTCGGTCATACCAGTGGTCTGTGTAAGAGTAAGCCTATGTGTGTTAGTTGTGCTCAGGCAGCCCATGAGGGAACTGATTGTGCTGGTCCGGAGCAGTGCGTCAACTGCGGTGGTCAGCACCAGGCCTCTTCGGGGGACTGCCGTGTTTATGTAGAGGAATGTCATGTACAGGAATTGAAGGTTAAGGACGGGCTTTCTTACTTGGGGGCCCGGAAGAAGGCCAAACTATCAGCACCGACAATGACGCGATCTTTTGCTGAGGTGTGCAGTGCGCCATTGCCTGGCCCAGTTAGTGAGTCTGCTGATCTGGCAGATTTGAGAGCTGAGCTCAGGTCATGCACGAGGACGGTAGGCATGCTCATTACTTTGTTGACACAGCAACATCCATCTTTGCAGGGTCTTTTGGGTTCTTTGGACCCAGTTGCTGTCTTGCCATCGACATCTGCCCAGCCTGCAAGTGATTCTGCTCCTGCTACTGTTCCAGCTGCTCCAGCTGTTCCCAGGCAAGTTAAGGCTTCGGTAAGCCTCCGCCTGCCCAGGGTTCACCACAGAAGACGTCGAAGAAGAAGGCTCCTGCTGGTAAAGCCTCAACACCACCCGTGAGGACGTCGCCACTGGGAGAGACGTTGAAACAGTCATTGAACGGCCAGCTTGCCGAGGGGTCCATTGCGTCCCCTCAACATCTTGATACTCCTTTGCCCATGGAGCAGGGAGAGATTTCCTGTTCTAATTCTCCGGAACTTTTTCCTCCTTCCAAAGACAACTTCGTACTGGCGTTCTGGACCTCACTCCATCTTTTGATTTGGGTGAGGCTTCAGATGTTTTCGGATCGCCCAGAGGAGGAGTTGGGGAGGATGATTCGGTCTTAAGCCCGCCCTGCTGCCTGCACATTACATCGTTCAGTGGAACTGTCAAAGTTATCGGACCCATGCAGAGGAGCTGCGGCTGCTTTTGTCGCATTGGCGACCTCTGTGCTGCTGCCTTCAGGAAACTTGCTTTAAGGCGTCGGATAATCTGGTTGTTCGGGGTTACTCTGTCTACCGTCTGGATGCAGACCCTGTGCCATGTGCACATGGTGGTGTTGCAGTGCTGGTTCAACACTCTCAGCCACATGCCAGTGTGACTCTGCACACTAGACTTCAAGCTGTAGCAGTTAGAGTTTCGTACACTTCGATATTACTGTCTGTTCGCTTTATTTACCACCGGATAAGGTCTTTGGGGTTGATGACCTGGAGGACCTGGTCCGCCAGCTTCCTGCCCCTTTCCTCTTGCTGGGCGACTTTAACTGCCACCACGTCAAGTGGGGAGGGCCTAATACTGACAACAAGGGGAGGATCCTTGAGGAGCGGATACAGAGGGGTTCTGTCTGCATCCTGAACAATGGAGCCATGACACACTGTAACCTGGCCACAGGCAATTGGTCAGCAGTGGACTTAGCCTTTTGCTCGCTAGCCATTCCGGTTCACTTCACTTGGGCTGTCACTGCCAATCTGCATGGGAGCGATCATCTCCCCATTGTGTTGTCCACAACACAAGGGGCTTCTGTGGGTTCCAGGCCAGCCTGGTGGGCGCTTAAACGTGCCGAGTGGTCAGCCTTTGCTTAGGCTGCTGTATTTCAGAGTGCGGTTTCAGAGGACTTTTCTGATATGGATGAACTTTCCACTCGTTTCACTGATGTGGTCCTTGCTGCTTGCTGCTGCTCATGATACTATCCCACGTACGTACACGCAGCCGAGACGAGTACTTGTTCCGTGGTGGACTCCGGCTTGCGAATAGGCCATTCAGGCCCGCAGGTGTGCGTTGCGTGAATTTACTGTGAGCCCAACTACTGAAAACTTTGTGGTTTTTAAACGCTGCCGTGCCCGGTATGTCATCTGTGAGGCTTGGCGTTCTTCGTGGTTGGCTTATATTTCGTTCGATCACGCGCTCCACACCTTCTCAGCTTGTGTAGAGGAAGGTGCGCCAGATCTCAAGGAGGAACGTGCCTTCCCCGGTGTCACAGCTGAGGGTGGCGAATGCCGTAATCTCTTTTTTGCCGGATATCGCCGATTGTCTTGCGTCTGAATTTGCATGGGTCTCGAGTAATCACCATTATGATCCTGGTTTCCTCGGGATTAAGCGTAGGGAAAATGGTCACTCTCTAGACTTTCGCTCCGACAGGCTAGAGGAGTACAATTTGTTTCACCTTTATCCAAGTTGCATGACTCCGCCCCAGGGACTGATTATGTTCACTATCAGCTGTTGAAACATCTTCCTCTTGTCTCCCAGCAGTTCTTGTTGGGGATGTTCAACCGTGTCTGGGTGGAGGGCTCAATTCCAACTGCGTGGAGGACAGCAGTGGTCATCCCAATTGTAAAACCAGGCAAAGACCCTACTTCTCCTTCCAGTTATCGCCTAATCGCTATGACTAGCTGTGTCTGTAAACTTATGGAGCGGATGGTCAATGAGCGGTTGGTCTGGGTGTTGGATTAACGGGTATTCTTATCTGCATCCCAGTGTGACAGTCAACTATCGATCATCTTGTTGCCCTTGAATCAGATGTGAGGGAGGCTTTTTCGCCTGGTCAACATCTGGTTCAAGTTTTCTTTGAATTGGAGAAGGCTTATGATACGACCTGGCGTTATGGGATTCTCTGTAATCTCCATGACTGTGGCTTGAGGGGACGGATGCCACTGTTCCTTTCCGCTTACCTCTCTGGCCATTCTTTTCACGCTCATGTCGGGGTGACTCTTTCCCGCCCGTTTGTCTTGGAGAATGGTGTGCCTCAAGGGGGTGTTCTTAGTGTCATCTTGTTTGCTATTGGGATCAACCCCATTGCTCCACAAGCTGCTGTTCCCCAGGCTTTGTTTGTCAATAACTTCGGCGTGCGCTTTCGGGCAGCTCGCATGTAGACCTGCGAGCGGCAGCTACAGCTAGCAATTAATAAAGTCCAGATCTGGGCGAACAGTAATGGTGTCCGGTTTTCTCCGGACAAGACTGTGGGCGTCCACTTTTGCCACCAATGAACACTGCACATCCTTGCCTGTTCTTGGGACTGGCCAAAATTCCAGTTGTCCCACAGGCACGTTTCCTGGGTCTGGTGTTCAATTCCAGGTTATCTTGGCTTCCACACTTGCGTCAACTTAAAGACAAGGCTTTGCGGGCGTTTAACATCTTGCGGGTTCTATCGGGCACTTCATGGGATGCCGATCGCACTGCCATGTTGCGCCTCTACCGAGCCCTTGTCCGCAGCTAACTTGATTATGCGTGCATGGTGTATGGTTCGGCTAGTGACTCGACTCTCCAGATGTTGGACACTGTGCATCACAGTAGCTTGCATCTGGCAACTGGGGCATTTCGAACGTCTCCAGTGGTCAGCCTCTATGCTGAGGCCTCGGAGCCACCTTTGGCCATTCGTCGGCAACAACTTGTCATTCAGTATGCTGTGCGTTTGCGTGCTGTGCAATCCAGTCCTGCTTGGTCCATGGTTTTGGGGCCAGACTTGATGGTTCGTAGATGCAGGGTGGGTAAGGGTGATTTCTGCAATAGGCTCCAGCAGTCCTGTCAGGAAATAGCCTTTGAAATACCCTGCATCTTGAGGCTAGGGGGGATGCCAGTGGCCCCTTGGCTTGTCCTAAATGGTATTTTCATTTTCGCTCTGGCGTCCCTCCCAAAGAGTTACACTCTACCATCAAGGTACTTGCAGGAGTTCTGGTGGCTGTGTTCTCAGTACGCTGGTTATCAGCGGCTGTTTACTGATGGGTCGAAATCAGACGTTGGCGTGGCGTGTGCTTGTGTGTGTAAAGTAGTGACGGTTGCCCATCGCCTTCCATCTGGCTATTCTGTGTTTTCTGCAGAGCTTTTGTCTCTCAGTTTGGCGGTGGAATGGATCCTTGACCTTCAGGGCACGCATTTCGTTATATTTAGCGATTCCATGAGTGCCCTGGAGTCCTTGGCGAATTACAATCGTCGGAACCCCTTGACACAACGTCTCCAAGCTTTGCTTCCCGCTTGCCTGGCCAGTGGAAAACCGTGTTTAGTGAACATAATTTTATTTGCAAGTTCTGGTCAATTTATGTGGGTAATACGATTAAACTGTTTAATACACAATGAAAACGAGATTTTCCAGTTTGAACATATAATTTCAAAACGCCACGAGTTGCTGACTTTCAGTCAAAAACACTGAAAAGCTCTCATCCAAAAAATCAGTTAGATATATTGAATGTCAAAATCGGTCAGAAATTGGTGTTATTACCTTTGCTTGCATACTAACTTTCTCATTCTCAGTGATAGGTTTTTTTTAGCAATCAGTAAAACACGGGAATGTGTCTTTTTGGGGATATGCCAAAATATTGACGAAATGTCCTGTTAACATTGTCCACAAGCATGGGAGGTTTGTTGAAAGGGAGGGGAGAAGAGGTGGGGTAGAGGGGGAGGGAGAAGACGGGTGCAGGAGGAGGGAATAAGAGGGGTAGATGAGGCAAACGAGAAAAGAGGGGAGGAGAAGGGAGATGGGGAGGGGAAAAGTGGGAGCGGAATTAGTGCGAGCATTGATACCTTGGTAACTAAAATAATTTTCCGGGAAATTCAATCAACGTTCATGCTTCATGGGCCCACCTAGTGATATTCAAAATAATCTTAGACTTCAGGCTAGCTGATTCTAAAAGAAATCATCATGTTTCTTAAAAGGACATTCCTCCCATCGCCATATTTCTCGATCCCCTCATCAAGTACGGCACCAAAGTTTTATTTACTTACCGTTAGTCAATCCCTAGCTAAAAATCCGTTTTAAAATGTGGCGTCTACGAGATTTTCTGTTGAATCTTGGTAACTTTATTTGCTGCGTCCCGCACGTATATGATACTTGGTGCGCCTACAATAAACGTGACGTTTCATTGTTTCCGGTTGTGACGACACAGTTTAAGCATCAATCTGTCACGTGACCTGCAGTTCGTCTACTAGGCCCTCGACTAGGCCAGACGTCGTTCCGCATCGTTCACGTGATCACGAGAAGACGCGGGCGGAATTGACGTTGAAGTATTACTACGCCGAATCTCGCGACGGCAGCGCGTGGACACGTGACTACGCCTGGCTGTTATAAGGCAGGCCCGGATGTTGCTTTAATAATAAATATATAAATTAAATGATGGGAAGCGTAATAAGGGGTGCAAACAATTAAAGAGTTACAATAATGTCGATTGTCTAAGAGAATTTCATTATTGTCACAAGAAAATATGGAAATTAAATGGTTTAAATTCATAAGGGGTATTAAAGAGACTTACCCTCTTTCTCCCCAAAGTACCCAGTCTGATAGAGGAGGCGTCAGAGGGAAGAGGGTGACCCAAAATCCTGTGACATTGTATCAAGTGGAACTGTAAAAGGGAATAGGATACAAGGAAGTTGTTTCACCCACCCCCTCCCTCGTGTGGGGCTGAGGGTGTAATAGGAATCAATTTCACATAATTAGAAATAATAAAAAGAAAACTCTTAACCTCAACAGTTAGTGTAACAAAGAACATTGCGGGATTTTCACATGGAAGTGTGAAAACACGGTTACTATAGTTTATAGGTGTATTAAATTCTGGGCTTCATCCTCGAAGATGCGTTGGTTAAATTATAAAAGACAAAAGCCTAAACGGTGCACCAGTAAAACACTAAAATGCTACGATTCGAAGCTTATTGTGCTTCGTTCTCAAGCCAAGAAAAATAAGCAGAATCTTCTTAGGTCATAATAAAAAATGCTTAAAATTCCACAGAAATGAATAAACACTAAAACAAACAATTTCAACAAAAATGTACGCAAGTCCAGCCGAAAATAATACGCACTCTTACCCAGGGATGAATGATGTAAGTCTATATTCAATGCATCAAAATGTGTGAGTTTTCGCATTTTGTTCAGTTGTTTCTTTTTTAATATTTTTGTCATTAACGTTGATCAGCCTTCATTTTCCTATGACTGCTTAATCTTACCAATCGCACGCCATGCATAAGTAACTTTGTGCCGCAGAATCACATGAATTTTAAAATTACAAATGTGATGGCTACGTGCATAAAATGACTAAAAATGATAATGAAATTACGACGAATCAAAAGCTGTCCTGGATCCATTGGAGAGCTAGCAGCGGTCCCCCAGACCCCTAGTTGCCGCTCCCCCTCCTCCTCCAACTATTTTCTTCCTTACGCCCCTGGAAGTGAGGCGCACGTAACACGGTTTGAAATCCATTAGACGTTGAAATTTTAGCGAGTTTAAATGCACAACAAGACTCCAATTGTGTTGTTCTTTGGGTTTTCGTAATAAATTAACTGAACTTGGTGTAGTGTATACATTCTAGCGTCAGCAATCCACAGCCGTCTATCTAGGCTACACTGTTTTGTTAGCCGAATACAAATCTTATTTATTGCAACGATGGCTGCTTTGTTAGTGGTTGTAAAGTAACGCTGTTCGAGAGTGCTCATTAAGAAAATTTAGGCGAAGAAAGCACTTTAAAAGTTTAGTTGCTCAACAAGCAACCCTTTGATGTTTAACTTACAATTTTCTTAACATTCACTTGCTCTTGCTACGTTTGCACTGCATGCTTTAGTAGGGGTTTTAACTGCCTTAAAATCCTTATGCGACCTCATTCTTGAGTAAGAGAACCGAACTTTAACGTTATTGCGTGCTTAAAAACTCATTCCAAGCGCTTATGTCCAGTTAATTTCTCACAAATATCTGAAATTTGTTTTCCACCTACAAGTTCTACTGACTATTTGGCAAATATTCTCAATAGTTTGTCCGACTGTTTGCACGGCGTTCTTCTCATTCCTGAGATTCATCCCAACGTTTCGTAACGATTCGTATCTCCCACTGCTTGCCCTATTATTTGCGGTAATCTCCAATTCTCCAACATCAAATTCCATACATGTGCCTTCCTTGTTTGGTGGTTCAAAGGGACAATTTTGTAAACAGCCCTCACCTTTACCATTCAGAATTAGTATCTTGGTGGAAGAGAACGATTTCGCTTGTGGAGAAGGAGTGGAATTGGAAGTGTTGACTGGCTCAAGGATCCCAAAGATGGAAAATGAAAAGAGTGACTTTACAACTAAAATTATGTATAAGCAAATTATTAGTTAAATATTGTAGGGCTAGTAGTGTTAAGACGGTCCCCGCACTCAAAGATCAATTGTGATACACGTGAAACAGTATATATGCAAGAAGTGGACAATGGTTTTGGGTGTGCCAGTCGTAAACCTACCGAAATTTCAAAGTATAAACTGGAGCATATGACATCAGCAATGAACATTGCTCGAGAAAATTTCCCGTGGTTCTTCCATCAGTTGCATTATAGCGTAATTATACTGTCTTGCAATGATTGCTACTTCGGTTGCTTCCTTCCCTTTTTATTACCCAACCATAAGAGTCCCAGATGATTTACAATATCTTGGGGCTTTGATTACAATGCCCGTCAACTAAGCAAACGAGTTCATTGTAAGGAATAATAATTATATCGTCATTTATTAACACGGAAATCATATTGTTGGAAGCGACACTTGGATAAAGATTATTAAACATCATGACTTTGTCACTTTAACGTACCGAAGCATGTTCTGACTGAGAATGTCTGTGGAGGTACCACAAGTGGCCATCCATATAGCCCCTCCCCCACCCCAATCCATAAACGCTGGTAAAAATTACACAATGAAGCAATAAGGAATTGTTATGTGAAAAAGGACTAGATCCAACAGAAAAACTGCTTAAAATCTGTGAAATTATTGGCAACAATGACCGAGTGTTTAATATCTCGAATTACCATTCCACCAGTGACAAGGTGGCGAACGCTAACCGATGCGCCATCTCAACGAAGGTTAAACTGCCTTGCATTCTGGGTGATATCTCAGTCGGCCTGACGTTCTCTGTCGTGGCTGTGCATACGTAATTGATGGTCTAGGAGCAATAGCTCCTTATGTTTTCAACTGGCTGCATTGTTTTGCTTTCGGTAGTAAGTGACAGAATTTGTAATAAATGTGTGCAACTGTAATTCGCTGTGTTTATCTTTTTACGGTTTCTTTAAGTCTAGTAATGTCTAGAAATTTCTCGCACGTCATAATGTGGAATTGAAATAATGATATATGTTGTTGCTGATCTGGTTCATTATTGGAAAGAGAACCCTGGGAAAAGTTCAGCTTTAATTCTGGTCATGGTAATGGGAGATTGTCAAGCTGTTTTAGTAGAAATGGGACATCACTCGGCTCCAAATTCGGAGGTTTCTCGGTTTATTTCCAGGGTTTGGCCTTTTTATTATTAAAATCCTTTCCGCTTCTAAAATGTTTAGTAAGTTTAAAATTCATCCGGTTATTCTAAATGAGCGTTACTCTCCTGCAGATGACCTGAGATTCAAAGAAATTAATTCTACAGGCCCACTTTATAACTTTGCAGTAACAAAACTGTAATCTTTGAGGACAGGATGTCGGTCGGTATTTCATTGTTGCCTTTGCTGTTTGAAGATCATGTTAAGATCAAGATCAATGTTAATTTATGGGTTACAAATCTGTCCAGTTCATAATATGTATAGAAAATAGGCCATTCGTAATGCTACAACAATTGTCTTTATGGCCAGGAAACCATGCCCACATTACACAATTAAATCATTAGTTTAAAAACATGATGTTTGAAGGCTCAAAATTCTGCTTTTCAAAAGACTCGGCAACAGTCTCTTTAATTTTATGCCTTTACCTTACAACATTTCTTAATCTCCCGTATTGACTGCTCTCCTGGTCCTTCAAGTCCCGTTTCACTGGCATTAAAATGTTCCATCCTAATGCACGGGTGCCTTGCGTGAAGTCATGCAAGAGGGAGAGAGTTGATACTCGGAAAATGACAGTTTCGAAAAAGAAAGAAGTGGTGATTACACAATTTGTTACGTCAGCAATGTTTTTAGAGTTATATTTTATGTATTTTTTGTTTATTTTTTAATACAATATTTGCATAAAATTTTAAAATACGTTCCTAATCACTTTGTCTATTTTAACAACCTACTTAACTCTAGAAAATTAACAATTTTCGTGAATTATTGCTGTTTTTGTAACTGAAGACGGGTATTGTACATGATGACTGAACGTATGTGACATCATTTTCTAGAATATGTTGCGAAGATGTGGCATAATATGAATGGGAAAGGAAGGTGGAAGACACGAGGCAGAATTTGTGTGATGTCATATGCAGCCCGGACGCCTTAAAAGTACAGTGCAGTGGACGCGAAAGTAGGCAACAGTTAACAGTGTATACCACCTCAACGTACAACACATTAAAAGCCCATACGCATTTCATAACCTCTTAATACTAAGTGTAATTTTGTAATGTAGTATCTAGACACACGCTAGTGTGTCGCGCCAAGTTAGGCAACAATCATCACAACAAACATCAAATCATTTCAATTGTCGAGGTTGTTAATCATTGTAGCGCGACGCTATAGCGTCAGTGTCTAATATCCTGAAGCTGAGTGGAGCACATTTCAGCTACTTGAGGAAAAATAATAATATAAAAGCTTAAATTGTGTTGAAATAAAGAGCAATGACCCAGTTGACAAAAATTAACTCGTGTAGGAATGCCTGCTAAGCTGCTTTCAATTCAAAATCTGACCCTCAATAACGTTGCAAATGTGTAACTAGCTAATTCTACTCCGCTCATCTCTACGACGCGCCATTAAGCCTCAATCCCCACCCCCCTCATCTCTATGTTAATTTCCATGGGGGTGATTATTCATCGATACTGAGATAACGGGAAGACTTCCAGCTATGAAATTGGACGAATGGCTGCAGTACGATACGAACTGCGTACCTTTTATGGTTTGGAGCCTAGGGGTGTAACGGGGATGCGTGGGATGGCTCTTAAGTACGAAAATATTGCTATAACCATTGTTAGTATTGTTGGCATCGTCTCTCATTGGGCGGCCAAAGTACGTACAATGACAACGTGTATACTGACATGCGTGCCTAGACACACACTAGTGTAGCACGATAAATCTAAACAACGTTGCCAAAGAAATTGTATTCACGTTGAATTCAGAAAAATAAACCAACTGAAAAAACAAAGCAAAATAAACAAGGCCAAAATCTGGTGAAGAGGCCACCAAGTTGAAAGTGGTTCGGCCCTTCAAAAGAGTGATATAAACACTCCAAAACTAACGAAATAAAACAAATTACAACAAAATTAAAACCAAACCAAAAACCTATAAAGAGGTGACTAAGTTGAGAATGGTTCGGCCTGTAGGCAAAAGGTAGCAAAGTGTTGAAACCCAATTTCTTGTTGTCGTGCCACTTTATTACACATCTGCATGGTAGTGGAGTTGAGTTTAATACACTATTTAAAAAAAAAGACTGATATCATATCAAAAACCAAAACTGGTAGAAAGGGCCCCAAGTTCCGAATGGTTAGGCCCTTCAAAGGAGTAATATCAACACACCAAAACATTCGCCAACTTAATCACACTGAATAATACTTTTAACGTTAAATGAAAACTTGAACATTGCTACCGTATAAGTAGCAATGTTCTAGTTCTCATTTAACCTTCGAAGTATTAAGCGGTGCGATTAACTTGGCGAATGTTTTGGTGTGTTGATATCACTCCTTTGAAGGGCCGAACCATTCGGAACTTTTACACCAGTTTTGGTTTTTGATATGTAGACCAAACACGTACAATACAGTCTTTCATCTTTGGGGAAGCTGTGACTGCTAGGTACATAGCTGTCAAAACATTTGATAACGAACATCTCACACACCGTTCGGTTGTAGTTCCGACAAGTGTCATGGCAGGTAAACGGAGTTGTTTTCTAATTACAATTCAAGTCATGCGTGCTTTGCTAAAGGATCGATACGAATAGCAGTCGTGCAGGATGAGTGAAGCTAATTACTTTAGGGAATATCTTTCGAACATAACAGGTTCAAGTCTCTGTCGAAAGCCCTTGGCTCTTGAGAACGGATATGTTTATTGCGGTGGACAGTGTTAGTTATCTGGAAACAGTCATAGGAGAGTTTGGCAGTTCATTGATCTTGTTTCGGTTGAAATTATTTTGCGAGCAGTTAATGGGTTCTACAAATGTTTGGAGCTTCCATTTTAATGAACAAAATATACAAATGAATTTTTCAGATTCGTTTTACATATTTTTTTTAGTGATGCACGGTGCGAAGCAAAGAAACGGACCTCTTCATGATGTCTGTATTGACCCATAATCTGATTCATTTTATGCCATTTTTGTGCATTTAAACTGATAAATCAATAAATATGAACAAGGGATTGTGCAGATGTTTGACTATATAATGCAAAGATTATTCAGACATAATTAATCTGGCATTAATCACTATTCAGAGAAATTATACAGACATTAACAGAGAATATTATTAAAAGACTTGACAAATAAAATGACACCTAAATAAATGCGTTCTCTTTTTTGCACGCATATTCGAACATATATTTTTACCATTGTTTCAAAATTACGAACGATACTTACGAAATACATGAAATACTAAAATAAAATGGTTGTAATAAAGTGACAAACTGCATTTGAAGCTGAGAGAGACCAGTATTTGTTATTAATATATTTCTTCCAATCTACTGTAACTTAGTATGCTTGCGGCCAATGTTTATAGCGTGCGAAACACGCAGATGAGCAAACGTGCATCTTGCACATCTTTGTACACATTTCGAATTTAATTTTGTGCACTAGGATTAAATATCTCACTCGTCAATTTGCTACTAATTACAGAATGTGAGTGCAAAGGAATTTTAAGTTTCTTTAAGTTATTTTAATGAGTTTCTTCAAGCTCTTTAGTGAACGTAAAGCATCGTTAACCAGAAAAAGACTGAGCAAAATTCATCTGGTTAACCAAAATACGAAAAAAGTATGAAAAAAAAGTATGAAGTCTGAATAAACAGAGAAGTTCAAAAAAATCATGTGGCTAGCCAATATAGTCTTAACCAACTAGCCTGAATAAACATAGAATGTTCAAAAATATCATTTGGTTAACCAAAATAGGCTACATTTTGAAAAAAAAATAACCCGAAAAACTCGAAAAAATCATTTGGTTAATCCGAAGTGGCTAAACTGAATAGTCTGAATAACCAAGAGCAGGTTTAAGGAAAATTATGTGACTGACAAAAACAGTCTTGACCGTCTAGCCAAAATACAAAGAGAATGTTCATACATTTGTTCATAAATTTGTTCATACATTTGTTTAGCCTAAAATACGCTAGACCGAACAGTATGAATAACAGGGAAGGTTCAAGAAAATTCATTTGGCAAAGATTGGGCAAACCTAATTAATAAATAGGGGTTCCGTAACAAAAATATTTTTCGTTAACCAAAAAAGGGACAAATGGAATAGTATGAATAAACAAAGAAGTCTGAAGAAAAATTCATTAGCTGACCAAAAAACAGGCCACATAGCCTGAATACATCGAGAAGGCTCAAGAACATCATTTCGTTTAAGAAAATAGATATAAGACCGAAGAGTCTTTATAAACAGAGAAGCTTCAAGTATAAAATCACTTTGTTAAACAAATAGAGTTAAATCTAACAGTTTGAATACATAGAAGGTACATGCAAATCTTTGATTAATCATACTAGAGACGCACTTATAGAAAAGCAATTAATTCTGAGAAATTGTTGTTGCCGGTTAACAATTTTAGTGAAAGGAAAGAGGGCGAATCCCAGAGAAAATTAAAACAAACTTTTCTTTGGTGTAAGAGGAAGACTTATATCTTGTGGCATTTAAGACCGGTGCCCCAATAATTAAAAGAGGCATAATTTTCGAGCACTGTTCTGCCCCACCATTACAATGCTAGTCTGCAATTTATCTATCTATCTATCTAGCTATCTTTCTAATAATATCGTAGAATTCAAGAGTGAAAAAAAGAGAGAAGCTAACAACCCCTTTAACACACACTTTAAACTTGCAGTGCACATCGCTTATCATTGCTACCTTGTAAAGTGCTCGGCAACAATAAGACTTCTGTAAATGCACACAAAACACTAAGTAGCGCCCTTTAGGTTCTCATAGAGTAACAAAAAATGAATAAAACACTAATGAGCATTGTTGGCGATATACTTTCTACGTCTCCCAGAAAAAAAAATGACAAAGCCAACATAAACAGAAACATGTAATTGAATTGATCATTACAAAGGGGCTACTCAGAAAGAGGGGATCATTAACATTGCGGGGGGGGGGGGGAGATTTGAGTCACAGGATGAGCTCATTGAGTGAAGCAAAATTGAGTGAAGCTAATCAGTGGATGTTAGCCATTGAGTGCACAAATTTGATGTATGAAAAAACTTAATTTAGCGAAACATGGACATACACTTGAGCAATCCAGCCGTACCAGTGTTGCAAACAGTGCTTTCAACACCAGCCGTGCGTAGCACGGGCTTCCTCCAATAATGCACTAATTACGCATTTTGAACAAAATAAGAGACGTTGTGAAGCTGCGTGCAGAATGTTAACTAGAAGACTGCAGACATGGAACATGTTTTGAAGCAGTGGTATGAAATAATAATGCGCTTTTTAATTAAATGCTGAAATAAATTATGTTAAACCACATGTCACCAAATGTAGACTATTACCCTCGTCACTTATGCACTATAGCAAATTTCCTATTTTCCCGTATGGTAAGTACATCCCTGAACCAGGAAGGGAATTAATTGGAGATTAAGCAGAGACGAGTCTAGCAAAACTTGTCTCAGTAAACAGAAAAGGATAGGGCAAATTGTCTCTCAAATCATAAAAGAGCAGAGGAAAATTATCTCAGTAACCAGAAAGAGATCGAGCAAGATTACCCCACTAACCCTAAATGCCTTTACTAACAAATTTAAGTATTCATTTCATTAGTGAACTTGTGCGTTCCTTACAGAGGCTGTTTGGTATTTTTCGTTGGCTCGAATGTCCCACCGACATTCCTCGGAAACGGTCGTCGTCATAGTACAACAATACCAGCGTAGCACTAGAGACGAGGAGAGGAATGCAATTTTCTGTTTCTCCTCTTAGAAGTGAGCAAAAGAAAGGAGCGCAGATTACGAAGGAACTGTGAAATGTTAGCAATATTTACTCAGCTGAGGACACGCGCATCTTGGTCATCCATGGCGTTCCTGTTTCCCCTCCCGTACACGACCACTCTTCCGAGTTGCTAGACAAACAAAGGAAGGAAATTAAACGGAATTGGCGATGGTCCGAGAATATTGGCCCGACAAGAATCGACTTATTGCTCCCTTAGCTCCCATAATAATGTCAAGGCAGCTGTGGGAGTGCGCTGTTGCAGCGAAGAATAAGTGCGATACCGGCAGCTAGGCTGGATTCACTCGGATGCCTTTCGTGCAACTAACGGTGTGGGAAATTCTTACAGCCTTTATAAACGAGTTGAATAATACGTATATATTCTTGGCTGAATGCAACTGTATTTGGTTGTTGTGCAGTACGATTGCAGACTTTCTACACGAAATTATCCAGCTCAGGGCATATGCAGGTTCGCTTCAGGTGTAAGTTGCAGCTCAGCGTGTATGCAAGCTTATTTTCAACGGCAAATATTGTAAGGTAATCAAAAAGTCAAATCATAGGAGATAATTATAATAAATAAGTAAAAAATGTAGCGATGTGGACTAAGGACTCCTGCTCACTGGCCACCACAGTGGTGCTACCATCTGATCTTGGTGATCTCACCGTGTTGGTTGCCCAACAAGTTAATAACCACCATGGTGCAACATCTGATATTCACCAGGACCGGATGCTGATCACATGCACACCTAAAAATATATTTAGACGTTCAGGAAACAAAATTTTACTATTAAGAAAAAATTACCAGATACGTTTTGTTCGACTTATTGGCATTTTGTTTGGGCCTTCATTGCACTTCAAATACGAAATTTTCGTCAAATTTGCGTCAGCAGGACTCATTTTGCAGTTCACAACACACGTAAAAAAAAAAACAAAGGACTCACGTGGTATAGCTGCCAGTTTTGTGGCGCCCAAAATCGCGTCCCACCGCCACCGCATTTCTGGACGCGCGTCCAGTGGCGCTACCAACGCCGAGAGTGCAAGACTCCATAAAGAGCAATGGAACCATAGGGCACTTGGCACCACCATAGGCATTGGCGCCACCTTAGTGACTCAGTGACGCAGCGAATGAATTACATCCGCTTAATCTTTGTTTACCATTAAATAACGTTAAAAAAAATCATTAATAATCAGCTACGAAAATAATGACAACACAAAAACACTGGATTATCGATATTATCAGCCATATGTTATATGCCCCATGCTCTGGTAATTGTTTCAAGTAAAAGGTCGAGGAAATTTCAGATGGGAATTACGTAGCAAATTACAACTCTCACCTTCTAGCGTCATATTTTCGGATGGGAGCGCATAAAAAAAGTCCAGTATAAATTGTCTTCGAATAACGTGCCACATCTTAATGTAGTAAACTCCGAAGTGAGCTTTCAGAGAATCTCTTCCACACAAAAATGAGTAGCTGCCGCCAAACGAAATACTTTTGACGTAAAAGCTTATTACAAAATGTTACGTACGAATTAATAAATTATAAAGGTTATAATTTTTTTTTTAATAATGAAAAATTAACTAACATTTTGTAGGCTAGTACGTATGTCTGCACGTTTGGTTCTATTTGAAGGTGGAAAAAATAGTGACTTCATGGAGATGAGTCGTCACCAAACGTGGAGCAATTTGTACCTTTTTGATATTCTTCACGATAATAAGTCAGTCTCTTGCAGGCTTGTCAGTGTCTGACACTGCATCGCTGACTGAAACTTTTTCTTTTATTAAGTTTGCTTAACCAAACGTCATAAGAATCAAAATAAGCAGAAGCCGTTTAATTGTTAACCATAATGAACGGTTCAAAAATTGTGTTGGATAAATCGAAAAGATTCTCGAAAGAATTAAAAGCCAAAACTGCTATGCCTTACCAGCAGTCATTAGCCACAATTCTGCAACAATAGTGCGAATATCAGTAAACGCATGTTAACAATGACTAAAGAGCGAAAGAAAAAGAAATAGGTTCTAAACTGTTTACCTCATGAAGAGTCAAACAATATGTCGACGCTACTCATTTCATAATTGTTAAATTTCAGCACTCGGTAATGGAAAACTTTTGTGTGTTGCAGACGACCCTACAGCCGGTCACTAAATAAATCAAAATATATCTTTCTAGGAAAGCAAGCCAAAGTCCGTCATTTGTTTGGCTATTGTTCCTAGCCCTACATCTGTCGTGTATCGTTGGCCTAAATAAAAGCTTGATATGTTTAAGTATGGGCTCAAATAACCACTGTGTTGTGTGCCCTTCCATCCATAACCTTTCCTTCGTCTCTCCAGGAAGGAGAGAGCTCTGTTAAACACTACACCGTCTGCGTTACAAACTACAAAGTTAAAAGTGACCGAGTTTGAACCGGTTCAACTCAGTTTGAACCACGCCAATATTATTAAGGTACGTAGGGTACTTGTTAATACTTCTTAATAATACAAGGATTCACATTACGTCATCATAAGCAGGCATTATTTAGAAAGCGTTTTTCCCTTTGTCTATGCTTTATCCCATTGTCGAAATCCTTCTCGAGTAATTCTACATGGCATAATAGAAAAACAGTCACTGCAGAACACACGGTTTACAACACTGCTACCCAACGCAAACCCAAGTCCAAACAGACCTCAGACAAGAAACGATCTAAACCTCACACAGGAAAAGTTACACCAGGAATTGAAGGCACTGACAGAAGAGTGGAATAACTCAACAGCATTGATCTACTTATTCACTAACAAACGTTGACGAATATCCCCACTGAAAAGGAGCTGATGAGCCATGGTAAGAGTTGGTACAGGAACAAATGGACAATGGCGATAAGGTTAATTTTATTAAACAAGGAAGGTGATTTAAAGGTAGATCACCATTCAGTGTTAACCATTTCTAGTATTATGAAGCTTGTACTCTTACAGCAACCTGAGGTAGGTGTTCTCTTTGGCTGGATTATGCTTTTCCATGGACAGGATCTGTGCACTGCAGACAGTACACAAGGGAGGGGGAAATATAACTAGTCGAACTATGCGACAAGGATATTTGTTGCTTCAGTATTAATAGGTAGTAGTTTAGCACTTGCCGTAATGTATATAAGACGGCAAACTTTGCCATCATGTTAAAGCTAAAATTATCTTAAAGTCTTGATGTATGTACGAAATATACCCATTTGGTGTGAGAACTTGGTGTTAAGATTGGCAGAATTTTAATGAACTATTGGGAACAAATTGCTTGGCTACACAACGGTCGATTGTCCTCGTGAGGTGACAATAATAAGTCGCTATTAGACTTTACACGTTTGCATATTGTTGGTTACAAATGGTTGCAATTCATATGATTGACTGTCTTGACGTCACTGTACTTTTTCTACGCACGTGACTTTGTTGGGCTGGTGAACAGACTCCAAATTTTGACTATAGAATGCAAAGATTAATCAGACATAATTGATCAGACATTAATCACGCTTCAGAGAAATTATACGTAGAATTATTAATATTAACGTAGAATTAAAAGACTTGACATCTAAAACGACACCTAATAAAATGCGTTCTCTTTTTTCAATGCACTAACAATATTCGAACATATATTTTTAAAATTGTCTCAAAATTACGAACGATACTTTCGAAATACATGAAATAACAAAACAAAATGGTCGTAA
The DNA here is from genome assembly GCA_023313725.1 of Lithobius niger. Classification (NCBI taxonomy): domain Eukaryota; kingdom Metazoa; phylum Arthropoda; class Chilopoda; order Lithobiomorpha; family Lithobiidae; genus Lithobius; species Lithobius niger. Next base: position 22,906 of record JAHWFP010148360.1, read on the forward strand.
TACAGTGACAAATTGCATTTGAAGCTGAGAGAGACCAGTATTTAGTATTAATATATTTCTTTCAATCTACTGTAACGTAGTATGCTTGTGGTTAATGTTTATAACGTATGAAACACGCAAATGTGAAACGTGCATCTTACACATCTTTATACATGTTTCGAATTTAATTCTGTGAGCTAGGATTAAATATCTCACTCGTCAATTTGCTACTAATTACAGAATGTGAGTGTAAAGGAGTTTTAACTTTCTTTAAGTTATTTTAACGAGTTTCTTCAAGCTCTTTAGCGAACGTAAAGCTTCGTTAACCAGAAAAAGACTGAGCAAAATTCATCTGGTTAACCAAAATACGTTAGACCGGATAATATGAAAAAAGAAAAAAGTTCAAGAAATATCATTTAGTTAATCCATAGCTGGATAGACCAAATAAAGTCTGAATAGACAGAGAAGTTCAAGAAAATCATCTGGCTAACCAATATAGTCTTGACCAACTAGCCTGGCAAATTCCAATCGAGATTTGAATGCATTCACAGGAAGGATAAAGATGACATAACCTCGAAGTCATTCCAAGGCCGAACACCCCATTCAGTAAAGAAATGGAGAGGAATATTGTAGCATGGGAAACTCTGTAGAGATGGAGTTGATGACGTATGATGAGAATGGGTCAATACAACATAAATATGAACATCAAGATAGTTGTTCAATGAATAGAAAGTGATATTATTATTATTATTATTATTATTATTATTATTATATGTTTTATATTGTTTTATTATTATATAATATTGTATATTATATAATAATTATATTATTATTATTATTATTATTATATGTTCGACCAACATATTGATGAAATTATACGAAAAATCAGAGCAACTATTCCTTCACTTTACATGGTAAGATATTTCCTGGATAAAAACTGCAAAATTTGTCTTTTTGATGCTTGGGTCATGTCAAATGTTAGGTATGCTTGTACAATCTTTGGTTCCACTTCCACATGTCATTTGACCCGCCTACAAAGGATCTTAAATAAAGCAGCCAAAGCACTCTTTAACTTACAGGAAAAAACCACACAGGAGGTAACACGCGAAAATAGGCTAGTAACTTTTATGAACCTTTATAGGCTTACAATTGTTTACAACAATTTCTTTGACAAAACATATCAAATAAGAATCGACAGACCACTAAGAAATAACAATGCATGGTTAAAAACACCAACTTGGAGGAATTCCTATGGCAAGAGATGCAATGTGCATATTGTTCCCTCGATTTTAAATGAAATTCCAAAAAATATAAGGGACAAACTATCACATAACAACATCAAAAAGATAATTAAAGAATGGATTCTTACTGAATAAAGAATTCTTACTAACAAGGCTCATATTTCAAAAGTCTTTACACCATGTAATAAAAAAATATACATAAAAAAAAAA
>JAHWFP010148360.1:34335-51330 GCA_023313725.1 Lithobius niger
ATTTTTTTGTTATCAATACACAACGATTGCAAATGTATGATAAAAAAAAATCTTCAAAATGACTATAACAACCTAGGTGCGTATCTTCAGGACAATGACCTTATTCTAAACACAGACAAAACTTGCTTCCTACCAATAACTACATCACACATGCAACCTGTTCATTATGAAATCACAACATGTAATCAATATTGTAATGAAGAAAACAAATGTCACTGCCAACCAGTTAAGAAAGTATCTAATGCAAGATACCTAGGTCTTGAATTAGACAAAAATTGGAAATTCGACTTACATATAAATAACTTAGTAAATCAAATAGAAGAACTATTCCCACACTTTACAATCTAAAAGAATTACTAGGTGTAAAGAACAAAAAACAAATTTTTGAGGCACTAGTTATGTCGAAAGTTAATTACGGAATTACTATTTACGGTACAACCACAAAAAGTCTTTTACAACAAATACAAAGAATTGTTAATAAAACCTCAAAAATTTTATTTAAAGATGGAAAAAGAAACACTACAGTGGTGATCCATCAACAACTTGAAATTCTTGATGTAGAACAGTCAGTAATGTATAACATTCTCACAAAACAATATTACAGCTTGGAAAATAAAGTAAAAATACATAGAACTGTAAGAAACAATAACAACTGGCTCATTGAACCACAGTGGAGAAATACATACGGCAAAAGAGGTATGAACTATCTTGTACCACTGTTTTTTAACAAACTTCCAATCGAGATAAGAAATATTAAAAATTGGAATGATATGAAACAAAAAATAAAAAATGGATTCTCAAACAGCGTAATTAACATATTAAAAATTTGTTAAATTGTACCATTGTTTAGATTACACTTCATATGTACTAATCTCTAATTTACTATATAAACAAATAGCCTATAAATGATTTGTGGAATTATTGCTTGCCCAATCATACAAGTCCTTCTAGATTTCGTGCCGGTACAGGTTACTGCACAGTTTTTAACTGTTCTGTACTTGTACATGAATGATGCTATTTTTTATAATTATTATTATTATTATTATTATTATTATTTTATAGAGCTTTGTTATGATTTTCCATTTACATGAATATGCTGTGACCCCTAGGGCAGTCCTCCCCCCCCGCGGTATATGGCTGGTTTCGTAGAGCAATATTATGATATCCAGTTTGCATAAAAATAATGTGATATGACTACATCTCCCAATTATTGTTGAAGGTCCTAACAAATTTAACAACACCGTTCACAGTCGTCGCCCACCGCCCAATTGCCCAAGCCTCCGAGATTCCCACTACATATTCCATTCTCCATGGTTTAACAGGTGTACCAAAAAGTAAAAGTTTTTACTATGTGATAGAAGTGTGACAAGGGGACATCGTTTTAAGTTAACTGTACAATCTATCCAGAAGGATTGTCATAAAACAAAAATTTCTCCTTTCGCGTGGTTAAATGCACTTCCGGCTGATCTTGTTCAGGCTACATCTCTTGCTGTTTTTAAATGTAAACTCAATAAGGTAGATTTGTGTGAATATGTTAATACTTGTACATTTATCTTGGACGATGGTTATTAGCCAGAATTCACTTTGTTTGTTTCTTCTTTTTGTAAGGCAAGATATAGGTATACTTAAATATTTCTTTCTTGATCTTTATGTTATCACAATAAACCATTCATTCAAAGCTTATCGAGATTTCCACTGCGGACTTCAATAGGATAAGGATTATCGAGATTCCCACCTTGGACACACAAACTGGAAAAAACATGACATCACACTATGCGTCTTTGATGAATAGACAGTTCGAATCATTACTTTTACAGACAATTCAATTTGAAAGACACACAAAGGAAAAGTGCGACTCAAGTCTCTAAGTTTTATAAAAGCGATTAAATATACGTAGGTGTCTAGGTACGAATAGGAGAATATCGCCCCACACATTACTTATTTCTGAAGAGGCTCATGTTGAACTGTAACTATTTATATTTCATATAGATAATATAGAATGTTTTAAGGAATTTATTTTAACTAGGGCTGCCCCCCCCCCTCCCCCAGTATATGGCGAGTTTTGTAGAGCATTGTTGTGATTTCCCGTTTGCATGAAAATGCTGTAATAGGGTAGCTCCCCCCATTCCCCGTATATGGCTGGTTGCATAGAGCATTATTATGATTTTCAGTTTGCATGAAAATACTGCGATGTCACTACATCTGCCAATTATTGTTGAAGGTCCTTGCAAATTTAACATCACCGTTTGCAGTCGACGCCCACCGCCCAATCGCCCAAGCCTCCGAGATTCCTACTACAGACTTCAACAGAATGAAGCTTATTGAGATTTCCACTGCGGACTTCAATAGGATAAGAATTATCGAGATTCCCACCTCCGACACACAAACAAACAAACAAACAAACACACATACAAAAAACTTCGATTTTAGTTGTATAGATTGCTAGGGCAGCCCCCCCCCCCCCGTGTAGTATGGCCGGTTTTATAGAGCATTGTAGTGATTTCCCGTTTGCATGAAAATACTATGATTTCCCATTAGCAGTCGCCCAGTCTTTTATTAGATTTAGCTTGATCCAGGGATAAGAGACATATAGGCCTAGATCCCGTTTGCAAGAAAATGGTGCGACTGGAAAAAACATGACGTCATCAGTACTATGCATCTTTGATGAAAAGACAGTTCGAATCGTTACTTATAGTGATAATTCAGTTTGAAAGACACCCAAAGGACAAGCGATCGAATCAAGTCTCCAAGTTTTATAAAATACGATTAAATATACGTAGGTGTCTAGGTACGAATAGGAGAATATCGCTCCGCACGTTACTTATTTCTGAAGCGGCTCATATTGAAGTGCCACTATTCATATTTCATATAGAATAATATAGAATGTCTTAAGGCATTTATTTCAACTAGGGCAACCCTCCTTTCCCGTATATGGCCAGTTTTTTAGAGAATTGTTGTGATTTCCCGTTTGACTGAAAATACTGTGATTTCCCATTAGCAGTTGCCCAAGCTTTCATTGGATTTAGTTAGATCAAGGGTTAAGAGACATAGAGGCCTAGATTCCGTTTTCATGAAAATATTGTGACTGGAAAAAAAACCATACGTCATCAGTGCTGTGCTTCTTTGGTGAAAACACCGTTCAAATCATTACTTATAGAGACAATTCTAATGAAAGACGCACAAACAACAACAAAATAAGATTATCGAGATTCTCAATACGGACTTCAACATAATATAGATTATCGAGATTCCACTACGGACTTCCAACAGTGGCATTTGGGACCATGTTGACCCTGCCCTCCTTCAATGGGTATCTGCAAATAAACTACACTTTAATTTTTCTAAGGTTTTGGCTCTTTTCTGTCCCTACACGCTACTTGGATTCACGATTAAAGTATCTTGGCATTTGGCTTGATGCTGGTTTTTTTTTCTGGATCAACTCAAGTCCATCAGGGGACGTGTTGTGAATATTTCCACGATACTGAGGTATGTATCTGAGCATGAATGGGGTACACAACCCAGCGTTCTGCGGAAGATTTTTGAGACGGTCGTTCTCCCTACGATTTTTTATGGTCCGGACGTCTGGGGAATTAGGCTCATGATTCCCGTTTGAAGAAACAACTTGATGCGATGGCTCGATCATTTCTCCTGGCTATTTGTAGAGCGTATAGGGCCGCTTCTAATAATGTATTATATGTGATCGTGCTTTTGACATTGTGCCTTTGTGCCATTGTGCCTTTGACATCATGCCTTTGACATTAGAGGCTCAGATGATCCACAGCTATTTTGTACGTCTTCGAACTGCTGTGGTGGCGAAATTTGTGGATACCTCTCGTTATCTGCATCCTGCGGACTGTGGGACTTTAAAGATTTATACCTGGAACTTCTTTGATTTGGGAAGAGAACATAAAATCTTTACTGATGGTTATAAAATGGATGGACGTGTTGGGCTTACGATGGTTGGCTGCAACGACAAGGGTTTTCTGCTTACCATGCAGGGGTGTCTTCCTGATGAGTGTTCGGTTTTCAATCTGTATGGTGGCCTTTTCGATTCTGAATCATTTGCGCAATGGTGTAGCCATTGAAGGTGTGGCTTTTGGGTCTGATTGTCGTTCTGCTCTTCAAACGGTTGCCCGAGGGATTACGGAGTATGAGGCTTCCTTCAGAGCGTATTCTTTTATCAAGGGCTGTTAGTTTTGGGGTTGCTGCGTGCGACTTTACTGGGTCCAGACACATGTGAGTTACCCTGGCATTGAGGCCGCAGATTTGGCAGCAAAGGTATTGCTGGACTCTCCAATTTTGCTGAATGTGGCCACTCAGCGTTCTTTCTACCGCGTTTGGAAAAGATGCAATGTTTCGTTCATGGCAAGATGAGTGGACTCTCAATACAAAGAGGAGGCATATCTTTGAGATTTTGCCGTCTGTGAGCCCTGTTGGCTGCTTGGGCAGCCGTAAATTCATTCAAGTTCTTACGGAGCATGGCAACTTTGCAGCATACTTGTGTCATTTTACGCCTTAGCCCAACGGATGATGTGTGCATGTGGGGCTGGACCTGAGACGGTACAACATGTTGTTTTTGATTGTACTATGGATTTCTGCCTGAGAATTGGCGTGCTTGTTGATGCCGTTGTTGATGATAAATTCTGATAAGTGTTTGGTTTTGGAGTTGAATGAGGTTGGTAGGTTTGTGGTTTGTGCCACGGCCATCTGCTCCACTGGAAAGGGTTTGTGACATTTCTTCCGTCAGGAGTCGACCGTTTTATGTATCTTCTCTTGTGTTATTTGGGGCAGTTTCTTCACATGTGATGTTTCCCTTTGCCTTGGGGCCATGGCTCTTTGCTTTTGTGTATAAGGGAACCCAACCCTCCCCAGTGAGTCTGTCAAGTGGTGTGATATTGTGTGGCTACCCATTGATTCCATCCTCAACGAGATGACGATGGGTGGATTCGTTTGGTCGTGGTTTGGCTACCTTCGTGTCTTGGTTCTGTTAGTCTTACACCCTAACTGGCTAAGAGACAGTGCAGTGCGCACAGCAGTTTACTGTGGACTTTAACAGAATAAAGATTATCGAGATTCCCACTGCGTCTTCAATAAGATAAGGATTATCGAGAGTCCCACTGCGTATACACAAACAAACAAATATTACGATATTAATTATATAGATTGCAATGATTATCCTCTCCACTAATGTCCATTTTCAAAATAACATAACAAGTGTATCAAATGTCACGATGAAGTTAGGAAAAAAACAAGAAAGAAAAAAGAAATACGTATTCCACAGCTGATACAGTGAACCTGATGAATCTGAGTATCAAGATTCCGCAGTGTGAATCTCGATATTCTTAATATTGAGATTACAACTGCGGCACAAACTAACAAAATAATTAAGATTACCGACACTCCCACTGCGGACTTCACTAGATAAAGATTATCGAGATTCCCACTGCACACACACACATACACACACACACACATACACACACACACACGCACACAAACAAATTATGATCTTAGTTATATAGATTATTATTGGAGCATAGTGAAGTCCGAGCGAGCTTCATTTATGAATGCGCTCAAATGCAATCGTTTCAGTCGTTTAATCAGCAATAACCATTTCATGAATTTAAACCAAATTTTGCACAATGATACTGTTACACCCAGAGATGGTTTGTAAAAAAAAAACTTAAAATCTGACCTGTCGTTGAAGAATAATGAAGGTGGCAAAATGATGAGGCAGCTGACACTTTGCCAATGCTAACAGGTAGCATGACACTACACAGTATGCCTTAAAGTTAAAATCAACTTAATCATCCGGATTAATGAGATCCCAGTTGGATTTTCAATCTAACTAGCCCCCCTCCCCGTATATTGCGTGTTGTATAGGGCACTGTTTACTCTTGCTCACCAGGATATAGTTGTGTCCACCAGGATTTATTCGATTGTACACCAGGATTTACTCGAGCCCACCGTGGTTTTCTCGTGTCCACCAGGTTTACCCATGTTCAACGGGATTTATACTTGTCCACCAAGACTAACCTGTGTCACAGGGTTTCGAATCCACCAGGGTTTACGAGCATCTTGCAGGGTTTACTCGAGTCCGCACCAGTAATTACTCGTGTACACCAGGATGTACTCAAACCCACGAGAGTTTATTCGTGTCCACCAGTATTTACTCGACTCCAACAGTATTTACTCATGTCAACCAGGGTTTCCTCGAGTCCACCAGCATTTACTCGAGTCAACCAGGGTTTACTCGAGTCAACCAGGGTATACTAGAGTCCACCAGGGTTTACTCGAGTCCACCTGGAATTACCAGAGGCCACCAGCACCAGTATTTACTCGCGTGCACCAGGGTGTACTCAAGCCCACCATGGTTTTCTCGTGTCCACCAGGTTTACTCGTGTTCACTGTTATTCTAAGTGTGGCTAAACTGCCTGTTTCTCCATTATGATACAAAGCGCGATAAGCCCGCAACAACGATCGTGCATGCAGTGACTGTTACTCAACCAACTTTGAAACTATTCTACTCGGCTCTAATAGCCTGCATTATTGAAGCAGTACTTAGTTTGTTACTAATTGTTACAGGGCACATTCATTCACATTTCTGGCCGCTTGCCCCTTTTTCATTGGCTGTCATAATGAATGATGAATTTTAGTTGCTTTCTTTTGCCTTACTGTGTGCATCTCATCCCATCTAAGCATACTATACAAATAGATTTTCTGGAGCCAACGTCCAAGTCATGAGTTCGATAAAGTAGTCCGGATTTTTTTTTAAACTTTTTAAAATAAAACATGTAAAAAAATTTGCTTCCTTTTGTGTAATAAAATGCAGTCTCGGGTAACACCTTTCCCACCCATATACAGTCACTGGGTTCCAATTCATACTTAGTCACCAGGATCCAACTCACAGGTAGTAACCGGGTTCGAACCCAGAGATACAATATTTTATATTGTATCTCCACCTTCCGTAGTCGAAGCTTGTTATGTCGATCTTTTAAAACTAAAAATTATGTATTATATTTTGTTGTATTTATCGAAGGTAGTTCGATCTTTAGAAAGAAATCGTAATAACGAACATGAAGAAATTGACCTTGTAGTGGCCAAAGCCCGAATTACCCAATTATATAGGCAACAGCTAATTAAAATAACATTAGTATAAATTAATTTAAAATAAAAAAGATGCGGCTCGTTAACTATCACACAAGGATAAATTGGTCGTATGTTCCTCCTGTCGCCACCAATGAATGCGCGGAAATTAAGAAATCAAATATTTGAATATTTATAAATATCGTGAGTTATGCAAAGTTATGCAATATTGTACTTGAATACAAGAACTTCATCCCCTCCCCCCACCCCCTCTTTCCAGGTAAAAAGAAAACACAGGTAAACCAAAAGCACATAACGATAAGGAGTGATTAAATTGAATAGAACAGAAATTGATTTCATGCAAAGAGCATGATGGCAACAGCCATGAACCCCAGGTTCTCGACGCGTCATTAAGCCTCAATCCCCCCCCCAGGTTTTCGCGAAACTGATAGGAAAGAACCAGCTAATCGTCAAGACACACGCTAGTGTGTCGCTTGCCAAAATTTACGATAACATCCAGATAAAATATATATATATATGAGCATGGCGACCACTAGACAAGGTGTATTTACAGCTAAGGTAGTTTGGCTGTTTTCAACTATCTGAGGATAAATAACAATGCGACAGAAAAGGCTGAAACTTGTTTCATCGGGAGACTTTGGTCGCCTGACAACATAAACGTCACTATTAAAGACACAACTTACGGTTTCTTGTTGAATAAACGATGTGAATAACGGTGTATTTGCATAATTACTTACTGGTTCTGGTAACGCTTTTCTTGTATCACGAAAATAAATTCTTTCATGCGGTGAATAAAGCTGGTTCTTAGCTCATTTTACAGGTATTGCTTTGGAGATGTGCCCTGTTCATGAGGTCTCTTTTAATTGGTCAAGTGGTTCAGGGGTTACAGATCTTTAAACGACCAAGTCACTTTTTTCATGTGATTGTTATTTCTTATTAGTACTGTAGTATCTACCCCAAAACAAAACTTGTTAAGGATTCCCGCCAAGCTTTTCGGCCGTGTGAAGTCGTGACATCAAACGCCAAGCTCTTTCGCCAAGCTAATCCCACCAACTAATACTTCAAACGTTAAATGAAATAATTGAAAATTGCGCTGTAAGCAATTTTCATACATTTCATTTAACCTTCGAACTGTTACTCGGTGGGATTAGCTTGGCGAAAGAGCTTGGCGTTTGATATCACGACTTCACACGGCCGAAAAGCTTGGCGAGAATCCTTAACAAGTTTTGTTTTGGGGTAGATACTACAGTACTAATAAGAAATACCAATCACATGAAAAAAAGTGACTGCTCATAATTATTAGAAAAAAATGGATTTCATCAATTTGGACCAAGTAGATCTGATATCTACGCCAAACCAAAACTTGTTAAGGATTCCCGCCAAGCTTTATGGTCGTATGAAGTCGTGATATCAAACGCCAAGCACTTTCTCCAAGGTAATCCCACCGACTAAGACTTCAAACGTTAAATGAAGTAACTGAAAATTGCTCAGTAAGCAATTTTAATATAATGTCATTTAACTTTCGTACTATTACTGGGTACGATTAGCTTGGCGAAAGAGCTTGGCGTTTGAAATCACGACTTCACACGGCCGAAAAGCTTAGCGGGAATCTTTAAAAAGTTTTGTTTTGGAGTAGACACTAAAATATAAACGTATACAATTGTACAGTAAATCTTATTCTATAGCCAACAGTGTTTCGCTAAATAGGTTAGCTCACCCTTTAATTTGCAGCATCATGCATCATAGCCCGACAGATTTTTCACTGCAACGCAATTAGCTGCCTGCTGACTGAGCAGCCATCTCATGAAATTTATATTCTTACATCATATATTCTTTTGCGTGAGACGTTAAACAAATTCCTTATAATGTGTATGCATATTATAGTATTAAATTTGCGAAAACGGTTGCTGTAGTTTACATCACACGCTAGTTAACAGCCTCATAGTGGTAGCAACACTTCTCACTCCTAACATAACTGATTATAAGCTCCTGGTAAGACTTATGGACTTAGTAGTAATTCAGGAAAACTCCTTGAAATAATCGGCGCGTCGGATTTTTCTTGGTACACCAGCATATTTTTAGACATAATATATTACAGCATTGTGCTTCTGTTTGGAGAAACCTTTTGTCTCCGAAAGAATCTTGTCTCACTGAGACAGAATCTGAGAATCTATTCCAGATTCAGTCTGGGAACCAAACACAGATTGTACTTTTGTTTTGGTTGGCTGCCTTCCTTCATGCTATTAAGGCTTGTTCCATTCCTGCCATCACATACCTTAGCAAATTTTGGTAACTTGTCCCCGTAGTTTGTAAGCTTCACTTCTTTTTCATGGGTTGACTTTTTGTATCCTTAATTCACTTCACTACGAGAGTATTTTTTTCTCATAAATAATAAAGCTCCTTCAAACACACATAATTTGCGTATATTAACGTAAACTGACGACACAAAAATTTGTTATAATGTTGATGCATAATTTCATCATTAGCTACAACTGTGTAACTAAATACTAAGTTGCCCGGGGGTGGGGGGGGAATGAGGCTAATAGTGCGTCGACGAGGTAAGTCATTAGCACCAATGTCAGTCACAGTGCAGTGGCCTGTGGGTTGCCACTGCACCACACATTACAGAGGTGTTAAAGAAACCCCTGTCTCGATCTTATCATAGATCTGTACCGCCTGCAAAAATTTAAAAAAAAAACCGGATAGGAGAAACACACAATCTGTCCATTGCATGTGGTGGTGCACGTTTTCGTCCTTGCTCTCCCACCCTTATCGTCTCCTAGTCTTTGTTTTGTAGCTCTTCAGATGTCTGAGTATTCTTGACCTAAGTTAAAAGGCCGGAAATTAGCTTAAGAATCCGTTGAAATAACTAATGTGTTGCCATGACATTTATCTGGCTTACCTTTATTTTATAACTCATATCCAAATTCAAACTCATTTTTTTTTATCGTTTTGTCTGCTATTAGTTTTTCTTGATGAAAGAGTGCAACGGGCATTAATTAATCTTTAAGAAATTCTGGAATCATTTCTAAGTTCTTCAAGACTATTTAATTAATTTAGTCGACCAAATGATTTTGCATATCCGGCGTTAGATTTGGGGGCAGGATTACAGTGTAAGTTTATTTTATAAACATATATTGGGGAGGAGGTGATGTTAATTTCTTAAAAACACTTTCCACCTAATTGCGTAAAAAAATAAATACCGTTGTTGCAACACATCCGGATATCGTCTATGGGGGATGGGATCAATTCCAGTTTGTGTTCACCGGGTTCTGACGTTGTAACAGGATAGATTTTTAACAGGCTTCTCGTAATATACTATTACTCAGAAAGCTCTAACAATAATGATTACTAGTTCCTGCTCCCAAGCTATCACAGATAGCCTGAAACCATGTTGGCATAACAAAGTTAGGGTTTACGCTGCAACTGGAGGAATGAATTGCGAAGTTCAGTTTCAGCACTGAGATGCTGAACTAACGCTGCTAAATGGCAGGGAAACGAAACCGAAACTAACAACGCCGTAGATGGGGGTAGCCAGTTCGAAAACCAAAATAAATATACGGATATATAGATAGATTTAAAAAGCATATCAAGGTGAGCATACAAATTGGTAGTGAACAGTCCACTTTTTGGAACGGATTATTTCTAAATATGCTTCCCCATGGTAATTTTTTTTTACAACATTACAATAAAGTGAAAGTTAAGGAAAGTTATCAGTGGGAATATCCCACAGTGGCTTTAATTCTGTCGACTAGAGAGCGAATTATTAGATATAATACCCCGAGTATTTCTATGATATCAATAAATTGTAAGGTTTAGCACGAAACGACTTTTCAGGTTTAAATTTTCTGGAAAGCAGTTGAGTACTAAAACGCACAATTTATAGATTTCATGAGAGTTTTTTCCTTTCAAAAAAACGGTTCTAACTAGATTCAACATCAGAATTTTTAAGGAATATCTACATCATTACAACGTATGATGTGCGTGTGTGTTTGTACATCTACTTCTCTTGAACCAAGGCTCCTTCAAAGATGGGAGTGGGACCAAATGAAATATAGGTAAATTTTGCTTCCGTTAGACCTATTGTCATAGCTGTAACTTGATATTATGACCCTAAAATATGCGAAAAAACTTGCAAAGTTTTTTTAATTATCCTCATGATATTTGTTCATGACGTCATGATTTGTTCATGCAAACCACCTCGAGCAAAGCGAGACGATGCCACTGGGACGAACGAAGTGTGCGATGTGGCTAATTTAAAGATTAATACTTATACAATTCAAATATTAAAAGCACAATATTAAAAGCACAAAATACGATGGTCTCCTCTATTTGGCGTAGCAGTACTAGCCCCATTGTATTTCTACACTCAGCCTATTTTTTCGTTTTCACCTATTCAACCTATTTTTTCGTTTTGGCATTTCGTATTAAGTAGGCCTGAACCTGATTTTTTATTCTGCTCATTCACGAAGTTAAATTAAAGCTCTTAATCTTAACGAGAAGCAGCTTCCCACAATTCAGAAAGGTAATACCATTGCGTCAATACAGGCGTAACTAGAATGACAGCAAACTGCGTCCTCTAAGTGAGATATACAGTATAGAGTTGTGGTTTGCTTATCGGTAACCATTTAGCGACAATTAAAGCTCTGATTTACATAACTAAGGAAGTAGACATTTCAATAGTGGTCTTTTCAGTGTAAATCGAGCATGGGGCTCGTTTTGCGGAAGAAAACAAAAATGCTCACTGTAATTCTTCATGCCGATTCCCACATTAAATAAACTGCGAGATATTTAAAGTTATCTAATATTGTTAACCTTGTGCTATTTATTAGCAGGAAATTTCCCTCCTGCCTTGCATTCGGGACGTTAATATCTGCATAAGTATAACTGGCTTAAAAAAAATTGTCGATAAGTTTCTAACCTCTAGGGTATTACATTTGGCACTACAATCAGCATAAGTCGATGTTCAAATTTTTATTTTAAATCGCGAGTTATACTAAGAATTCTGAATAGATAGACTGCAAAGGATGTGGTAGTTTTTCTGATTGAAAATATAAAGAGTGACTAGGAAAAATGTACGACGATGAACTTCGAGTTCGATTTTAAATGAGAGAATCACGTCTTCCGTTAGGTTAACGCACGAATTAAAATCTATATCATTAAGGACGTATGATGTACGTGCGTGTTTGAGTGTGTGTTTGTACCTCTGATCATCTGGAACCAAAGCACCTACAAACATGGGAAACGAAAGATAATTATATTGCGCTTCGGACAGGCCTATTTTCATCACTGTAACTTGATATTATGACCCTCAAATAGGCGAAAGAACCTGAAAAAGTAACGTCAAATTTATTTTTAACTCTCATGATGTTTGCAGTTGACGTCATAGTTTATTCATGCAAACCTCCTCGAGCGAAGCGAAATGATCTGGAGAAGGATGCATGCAAAAAATGACCTAACAGGACGACGTATTTTGCAACCTATCACATATACATCTCAAAATTCTAAAAATTGGTTGTGTATCAACTGACTTCATGCAGGGAAAAAAACATGGACATGATTTTAAAAGGGTGTCAAACATACATGTTTTTGAAGCACGGAGATGCTGGATTGAGAGAGCAAAGTGAGCGACTTTCGCATAAACTAAACCTTTTCAATGAGTGTTTCGCTATGCTCTCTCAAATCTTTCATATCTCACCTTGGTAGGGGATTGCTTCTGGAGGAGATGCCGTACATACGTACAAAGATTGTTGGCCAAATTTGTTTCATGGAAGCCTCTAACTTTTTGGGAACGTCCATCAACAATGGTTAGGCGGTAACAGACCAACAAGGAAAAAGTCAGTTAATAGCTGGTTCTTCTCAGTAACAATCACCCAACACACACAGCTTTGCTCAAAAATTGTTGTCGATCCAACAGACACATGCAAAAGACAAGCGTTACAAGTATGGTGTGACACAGATGAATACTGACAAACTACGTAGACATCTAAACCTTATTTAAAAGAGGTGCTGCAATAAGGAATCCCCTCGAGCGAAGCGAGACAACGCCAACGGAGCAAGCTAAGCGAGCAATGTGGCTAGTTGTTTCTAGAGAAATCAAGTTGGTATTGGGAATTTTTGAATTTCCGTGTAAAAAAAAAGTGTAGGAGATTTATTACGATTTATTAAAACCTACAATTAATCATGATCCGTAAGTAAAATAATATTTGTTTTAGTTTAAAACGTTTAGTTAATAATTGATTACAACGCTTCGGTTAGGCGGTATTGAACCTTCGTTTGGAGGTACATGAAGCGTATGTTGATGTTTTATTTGCATACATGCATTATGCATAAACGAGCAAAGTTTATTTCATGTAACTACTTATCTGAGTATAAATTTGGATGCGACGAACAAGTGCAATATTTTATTGAAATGAGAACTTTCTGTTAGTATTGTTACAATATGTAGAACTAAGTCACCCACTCCACGATCTTGAACCTGAAGCGCCTGTTGTGGGAAATGTAGTATTATTCCCTTTGTTCTTCTTAACGAAGTTTTGTAAACTGAACTGTTTACGAATGTCTGTGGTCAAACCAAGTTTTCTGTTTTTATCGACTAATCAATGAAAAGCAAGTAAAATACAATTACCAGTTTATATGAGGTTGTGTAAAGGTTAGGTTTCCCGCGTGTATGGAAATGCAACTGGTGTAAAGAAAGAATGTAAAGAATGTTGTGAATTTGACTGTCAGTTGTTGTAATCATATAGGGTCCTGTGAATAGAAAAAAAAATCAAAATTAGTACGTTGGGATGTGCCTTTCATGGATAAAATGAACCGTCAGCATTGATGAGTTACAATAGCTGAGCTCCGAACTATAGTTTGTTCCACATTATGTTTTCAGAAAACTAACTGCATGACGACTCATTTCCCTGCACCAAGAGTGCAAAATCACGTCGATATCACACTAGTAGATTGTTCACAGTTATATTGTTAGAGTCTACGAATGGGATGTTTCCGGATTTTTTGCACTCGTCGTGGAAGAAAACGTGGCGTCATACAGTTAGTTTTCTGAAAACATAATGTGGAACAAAGTATAGCTAAGTACTTAGTCATAGGATGTGAAAACACCAGTACCCTTCCCTAAAACAGGATTAAACTTCTGGCACAGTGGTAAAGAGTGGTATGGGAAAATGTGTTGTGAATTTCAAAAGTGTTGTGAAGTCTGCTATTTAGTTGGCTAAGTTTAGTTATTAATTAAGGGAAACATATTGTGTTGATTTTCTATTGCTACTGTTATCTATGTTGCCCATTGTTCTAATCACCTTGCATGATGTGATGTGCGTGTTGATTATTAATCACAGCGTGCATTATTGTTGCGCTCTTGAGCGCTTATTAAATAAAGCGATCCCTTTTTGGGGGAATGCAAACCCAGTAACAACATCAGCCTTTCCTCTTACTTATTTCGCAACGATGACATTATGATTTAGGCCTTAAGTCAGAATAGGCCTATAGCGGCCATGTTGTATTCGCCCCGCTAAGGGTTACGAGTATCGTTGCCGTTTGTTGTTGTGCTGCAGCTCCATCAGGTTTGTATGGTTCCCTAGAGGTGTAAGCATAGGATAACCAACGGCGTCGAGTGAGTTCTGCAAACAATCAACGGCGTCGAGTGAGTTCTGCAAACAATCAACGAGTTATTGTTGCCAGAACTCCCCAGACGCCGTTGGTTACCCTGCTTATTCCAACCGCATATTGTTCGAGTCGTGGCTGCAACAAACAACAAATCGTGCTGACGTTTTTTTAATTCAGAAGCTTTTCAAGACGACTGGGCGTGCAACAATGTTTACACGAAGACAGCATTGTTATCGCTTGTTTGATGAACGGTTCTGTGCTCGTGTTTATCGATTGTAACTCGATTCCGAAGTGCCCCATCACCGTTCATACCGCAGAAACTTAACGACGACGAGCCCCTTCAGACTACTTCTCTTAAAATTTTTTTAAGAGAAGTTGTTTGAAGGGGCTATTCGGCGTTGAGTTTCCACGGTAGGAACGGTGATGGGGTACTTCGGAATCGCGTAACGATCAAGAAATGAAAGAAGAGAACCTTTGTTGGCTAACTGCGTTATTCGGCATTGTGCATTGACAGGTGCTTTCGGAATCTTGAACAGTGAAGCATTAAGACAATCAACGTGTAATTACAAGACGGAGAGCCAAATGGGCTCCATCATTGACAAATATTGCCTATTTATTTATTAATTACGTACACACGTGTTCGATAAATAAACGTGTATTTGATAGCTTTATATTTAACAAATAAATTAAAAATAATCAAAATATAACAGACGGTTGTGTCAACATGACTAGCATTAAGCTTCTCTGGGAGGCAACCTTCATCAGGTAGGGTGAGAGCTATCCACGAATTAATTTTGTTTTAGTTTTCAAGTAGAACTGGTTAATATTTACAAGAAGAACTGGTGTTGAACGGTTGTAGTGTTGTGACCCCATAGGTATTTTATGATTTTGTTGTATTATGTTAACGTATTTCAAATGCAAATCTATTAATTTAAATTGACAAATAAACCTGTATTAGAAAGCTCTGTATTTGACAAATAAATTAGAATAATCAAAATATGACATACGGTTGTGCCAGCACAGCATTAGGCTGTTCTGGGAGGCAACCTTCATCGGGTAGGGTGAGAGCTACCCAGGAACTGATTAATTTTAGTTTTCAGCATACCTTATTACCTGATCGTTAGCATGTGGTTCGAGTCGCGGCTACGTTGCTGGTTATGATTTATGGTGTATTTTATGATTTATGGTGTAATTTATGATTTGTGGTGTATTTTATAAGTTTGTTGTGTTATGGCAACGTATTTCAAATCAAATAAATTAACGGAAAATCGGTAGGAATAACAAAGAAATATTATTCATAAATTGGCTTGGTTATATTACTCATAAATATAAAAAAGTATTAAAAATAAGCATAAATAAGTATGAAATTTGTTTGTGTCATTGCATTCTAGCTTGATTCCGAAATACCCCTTCAGACAACAACGAAACTATTCTTTCGCCAAACTTTCTTTGCTGCATTGTTGGGAGAACACACTATTCTCAGAGAATCCACTAGGGGATTTTCTCGACAATGGCTTTGTAACAATGGTTCATTGTTCGGAATCCACGCCGAGAACCATATGCGTGTGGTATAAGTTAGCTTGTACAACTCTTTCATTGTTGGACCATTGTTGCAGCAGTGGATTTATATCATGAAGACACACTGCTGCAACAATGCTGCAACAATGAAACCGTAAGTAAGTAAACGAAGGTCTTTGGATCTTTCTTAAGTAGTGAAAATACAATCGCTGTCCATGTTTACGTATACAAATAGTTTCTAAAGTAGTATTAAACTATTTCACACTTTAAATTAATAACTATTATTTTTTCGAACAATAAAAAATAATTCTAGGCATAGAAAATGCAGGCGTGGGGTTCTTACTTACGTAAGTAAGAAAACGAAGGCCTTTGGGAAAAAGTATATTCGAATATTCGCAAAAAAATATTCGAATATTCGAATATTCATTCAAATTTTTGTTGTCATGATTACGCCGAATCTCCCCGCAACCCCCCCCCCCCCCCCCCAAATACGTTTTCATTAAATACCTAAGTTTTATTTAGTCTGTTGGCATTGCAAGGCATACGAAATATAAACACAAGTTTAATTTAACCTACTAGACAAGGCAACTTGGAATACAAACCAGAAATAATGCTAAATTACCAACTACAGTACTATACGAAGATTTTTTTCCTTTCACGTATGATATTGAAGTTGATGTCATCTATCAGCTGGCAACCATAGCCCTGGTTGACATCCCCATTCTTTAGTTCTTAAATGTTTTAGAAAGAACTGCTGCGCGC